>JAOTAY010054746.1:0-19344 GCA_025629805.1 Erythroxylum baracoense | reverse complement strand
AATTCTAACTAACACCATAAACTTTCTAACTTAATCTTAATTTCTCCTTTTAATTCCATCAATCTAAAAAAAAAATTTTCCCACCCAAAGACATTCTAATTAATTCCTAACCAAAACAAATTAATCAAATTTAACCTCAAAATAAACTGAACACATGCTTATTAGCAAGAAAGGAATCGGGGTCCAACAATGTTCACGCATAATGTTTGTATGAAACGCAGACATTGTTTACATGAAAGGCAAACATCTCAACTTTCCTCTTTATGATGCCATTTTACTTGGTCGGTTGTCCACCTGTTGTATTGTCATTTCAACATTTTCCTTGCTTGTACAAATGCTGGCATTTTCTTTATGGATTGTTACTGTTTTACTGCTCCACTAAATTGATGATTTTACATGGCCAAAACATGCTTGTGCTGCATGCTTTCTATAATTCTTGTTCTGTTCCATTATTTTTGTCTTCCTCTTATCTTCTAATTTCATCTTCTTGCTCCATAAAGACAAATTAATATTAATCTTGAGAAAATGCCCCAAATATCATACTTTCGACTCACTTTGACTTCTTTGCTTCTAAATTGTGCCTAAAATAATATATGAGTCAAAGTGAGTATATTATGCAATTTTATATCCTTAATTGCTAAATGTTATGAAATAATTAAATAATCAATTAAGCACCTATCAATTTCCCCATACTTAGCTTTAGGCTATCCTTGGGCAAACATTAAAATTAAGCTCAAAGATCTAAAAACATTTACTCAATTCCTATATGCTCCAAGAATATGTAATCATAAATAAAGATGAATGACTTTCAAAAATCATCGCAAGAAGTCAACATTCCAAGCTTTTACTCATGATCAATCAATATTCAATATCTTTAAAAACTGAGCAATCTAACGGTACACCGAAAAAATGTGTTTAAATAAATTACATCCATGGGTGCACTCAACACCATTCATGATCATCTCATTCCACAACTTTGCATATCATTTTATTTCTCCACCACTAATGTTCATGATCAGTGTGTGGTTGAGTCTTTGGATCACTCCCTTGGAAGCCGAATCAAAAATTTAATTCCAAGGGTTGCAATATAGAGTGCAACCCCGGGTCGTCTCACTTAATCGGAACTTAAAGCAAATGATCTAAGGTAGCCTAATTGTCATGAAATACTAACTAAATTAGTTAAGAGTGGGGTTTTGGAATGTTTTGATTAGACTAAATGAATTCAACTAAATGAAAGAAAAGTGTATAAAAAGGGCGTTTTTGGATTTTTGGGGAAATGAAAAGTGAAAACTAAAACAATTATCAAATGTGATAAAGTCCTCTTGAAAACAAGCTTTGACTATCATGGTTCAAAACAAATCTTTTGGGAACGAAATTCACTAAGTTTTTGAATGATAAACCTTAAAGAACTCTTTAAATCCAGGGTTTTAAGAAATGGTGAAGGTTTTAATCAATGAACACCATTTCTTAAAACCTTGTTGAATGTATCTTAGTGTGTGTAATGGGCAAGTTAATGCAAGTGGTCAATGTGGATCAAGCATAATCTCAATATCAATCACAACTAGGCAAATAAAAGAGAATTAACACAATCACCAAAAAGACATATATGAAACTTCATATATTGAGCATCCAAGTTCTACAGAAACAAATCCATAACACAATACATTATTCAACTCTTGATTAAACTCTAATCATAAAAAGTCTAACTATAAAGCATAAATCCTAACTCAAGAGTTTATAACAATGTAGTTAAATGTGACAATGTAAAACTACTCCCCTTTTGAAGCCCATCGAACTCAAGCCATCGCTACATCTTCAAGAGGAAATGGTGCTTAGCCAAGCATCACTTCGGGAGCACTCACAACTGTAGATACACCGACAGTATCTATGGCAGTAGCAACCAAATGATGAGAGCGACGATGAGAAGTGAAAAAAATGAGTGATGGATGAAGGTCGAGAGTGAGAGATGAAGTGTTGGGGAAATGATGAGAGAACTTCTCTCTTCTTTCGAATATCTGTCGAGTGTTCTGCATAACCTAATTTGACATGTTTTTAAATGTTGGGTCATGGGTCAGGTCAGAACAGTGAGAGATTTTTCCAAATATAGTCCGGGTTTTCAAAGGTTCAACGCGACGAAAAATGACTCTCGCCGAGGTGAACTTTTCCCGAAAGGATTTGTTCTTCCCTGGTTCCTTCGCCGCGGTGAAAGAATTAATCTTCGCCGCGGCGAACTTCTCTCGAAAGTTCAGCCTGGATTTATCATTTTTTAACCGCGACGACAGATGGGCTCGCCGTAGCGAACTTTTCCCAAAGGCTGTGATCTCCTATTGACTTCAATTCAGCATATTGACTCCCTTTTCTTTGAGGATCCTACAATCAAAAATAGCAATTTATAGTATCAATTGTTCTTGGAAAACTTAAGAAATGCAATTAATACCGATTGTGACAATTTTTACTATCAAATTGCAGAAAAGAAAAGTGAACACTCAAGGATTAATTTAAGCACAAAATCAAGAATTAGGAGTCAAAAAGTATAGTAAAGGCCATGAAAGTGTCGCCAATTTAGATAATAAACTTGGGCTCAATCACATGTTCAGTGAAAGCACTCCATCTAACATATTCCAGCACACATTTAACTTCATTTTCATCCTACTTCATCTCTTTTGCTAAGCCTATCATTTCTAGCTCATGTCCTCATTATTTCCTCTTCATTCCTACTTCCTTTGCAGCTCAATATCAATCATAAGCAAATCATATTCTATGATTGATCATTAACACTAAAAACAGAACATATCATATATACACATTCATTATATTTTCTGCACACATATATTACTCCATTATCACATTCATTTCACTTCTAAACTATTACACTAATTCTTCCCATTTCCAGACACCATAGTACTCCTTTTCATTTGCTTCAAACTCATTTTAACTCATCTCTATAACAATCAAAGAGATACAGGTTATACACTAAGAAAACAGAACCTAATACCCATCCATTCATCTATTAAATTTCTGCACAATTTCTACATCATTTCTATGATCATTCTAACTCAAATCATCTCAACAACAACTTATGACATATTGATCATCTTATATGTAAAAGCAAGACATAATCCTACCCACATTTTTCAATCACGTTTCAGAATGTTTTCATCATCGTTTCATGATCTTTTAACATCTAACTATCATTATACATGCTTCATTCAATAAATCAAGAAGAGTAAATTCACGTGTATGTATACCATATTATGCATGAGTTATGAAGTGTCTTTCTCTAATCTCTCATTGCTATTTCTCATATACAATATTCTCGGGCTCTAACCCTTAATATGGGAACCGGATGTTACAAGAGGAGTGAGGCGTGAATAGTAGGCATGACCCAAAGATTTATTTATCACATTAGTGAATAGTGAGGAGAAAAAACTTGCATCAGTGAAAAGAGCCGAAGTGTGTTTCGGCTAGGGTTAGTTGTAAGGGTTGAAGCTTTTTCTTAGGATAGACCCATGGAGGGCTAAACTTCTTGACGCCAATTCAGAGGTGACATCAGCGCCGACAAACCAGGTTAAGTATTTTTTTATTGTTTTGTTGTTTCTTTATCTCATCAGAAATTGATTATGTTACCTTATATGGATTGATTGGGTATTTGAATGATGATGATTTTAATGCTCTATTGAATCGTTTTCATGAAAACCCATTGTTAGAATCAAATGCAATATATAATCATTGTATTCTTGATTCATGTGTAGCAACTAATGGTTTTGAATCATTAGAGATAACATAACATGGGTATAATAATCCAAGCTTGTGTGATTATTACCTAGATTGGTCTTTTTTTATGATTCATAAGGCGATTATCCAGATAAACTTAGAGAGCTTATTTTAAGTTTCCTAATAGCTAGGTTAATTAACGAGCGTTTCGTAATTAACTAGGATCAAAGGAAAAATTGGGATTAATAGAACTTGTTGTTAATTTACGACTGATAATTCCTAAGAGAGATAAAAGAATAACAAATCAATAAATTATGCTTAACTAGGGTGTAGGTCGAGATTGAACAAAAGAACCGAATCCCTGCTAAATTCCTCAATTTTATCATTTTTTGCATGTTTTCTTTACTTTGTTTTCATTAGGTTTATTTTATTTTATTTCTTTTCAAATCCAAAACCCCTACCATTACCTAAACATCAATTAATTTCATTTCATAAGCTAACCGAACACTCCCTGTGGGATCGAACTAGACTCACCACTGCTACAGTAGTAGTCTAGTTATTTTATTTTGTCTAGCGTTATGACGCATTGTCATTGCTCTTAATGTAGCCTCTTTTGGGAAACTCTTCTTTACATGCTTGCTAAAGAGTGACAGCGCGTCGTAACGCTAGTTAAAATAAACTAGACTACTACTATAATTTCACAGAGAGTGTGTGTAAGTCAATTTCACAGAGAGTGTGTGTAAAGTTTATGAAATGAAATTAATTAGTGTTTAAGTTCTTAAGGGGTTTTGGATTTTAAAAATAAAAAAATAAAATAAAGCTAAACTAACTAACAAAAGCAATTTAAAGAAAATATGTAAAAAATGATAAAAGTGGGAAATTTGGTAGGGACCTGGTTCTTTGGTTTAATATTGAACTACACCTTAATTAAACATAATTCATTGATTTATTGTTCTCTTACCTTTCCTAGTAACTATTAATTGTAGGTTAATAATTAACCAGAGTTTTTCCTTAGGTACTATTTAATCAAGATATGATCGTTAATTAAACATAACGATTGAATAACCTAGGATGCGATCTTTAGATTTAATTGGGTAGTAGGATTAAGAATTAGAAAAACTTATTAATCAAGGCAACAAGTATATACGATGCATCATTTAACCTAGGTTATGTTGTCCCTAATGATTACGAACCATTAGTCGTTATAAATGAACGCATTAAAATCATCTTCTCACAATACCCAATGGGTTCATACACAAATAATCGAACGATAACCAAAATACAATTATCCATACACAAAACCCAAATCCATACGCATTGAATAATACAATCAATTTCTAAAGAGAGAAAGAAACAACAAAAACAAAGAAAGAGTGCTTAACTTGGTCATCGACATCGATGTTACCTCTGAATCAATGTCGGGACGCCTACCCCTTCATAGTTCTCTCGCAGTTGAGAGCTTTACCCCTCATCTTAATTAAAATCAAGAGCTCCCAAAAAGAATTGCTTCAGCCCCATAAAAAACCCCCACCAAAGACACCTTCATTGTTCTGTCCACTATTGTTATTCTTCTCTTCCAAAACTCACGACCCCCGTCTTATTTCTCAAACTAACGCATAAAACCCTCATGCTCAACGTTTGCGCTTTTCCTCTACTGCATCGTTGTTTTCAGCTTTTCCAACATCTGCGTTTCATACCTTTTTTTACTGCATGTTTAGTTGCCTTCGTCCATCATGTGCTGCATTTTGGTGTGCATCTACTGCTGGCGTGTTTTCTCATTTGCTGCGTAACCTACGTTTCATCTTGACTGTGCTATGTTTTGTTCATGCTTTTGCTCCTCCTTATGCGCTACATTTTGCTCCTCTTTTATCCACTTGCTGTCGTTTTCTTCGTGCTTCCAACCTGTTGCATGTCATTTTGGCCCTCACTTTGTTCCCATCTGCTGCAGTATTTTAACTCTCCTTTATCCATTAAACACTACCGTCCATCATCCTTTGTTATGCTACCATTAATTCACGTTCTTGTATGCAAAAACATGCATATGAGTGTTGATTTTCTAATTCCTTATTTTTCCAGTTGCATGCTGTAAGCAACTTTAATTCTTGTTCAATGAAGATAAGTGAAAATTAATCTTTGAAAAAAACCCAAATATCATGCTTTTGACTCACTTTAATTTCTTTGCTTTCGAATTGTACCCAAAATCACATATAAGTCAAAGTGAGTATCTTAAGCAATTTCATATAATTAATCGCTAAATGTTATGGAATAATTATGCAATCAATTAAACACATATCAAGGAGACACGCGTCACAAATTTGATTGGGATGGTTGATTAAAGGCATCTCTTTCACCATCTTCTTCTCTCCCGAGGGTGCCAAAGTTCACATGTCCAAATCTCATATGCAACACCATACTTCCTCCTTTATTGTAGCCATCAAACACTTTACATTAAATGTTTTGAGATTCAATGTGAACATCATTTTCCTTGACATAGCAACCTGGGCAATCAATGTACCATTTGATCTTGAAGTCAAAGATAATTATTTTTCATATGAATATCATACCCTTTTTCCAAAACTTGTCATAAGCTTAAAATATTGCTTTTTAACTTGGACACATAATAAACATCATTCACAAGCATATGGCTACCATCTTTGGAAGAGATGAGAATTGTATCTTTGTCTTTAATTTGAATTTTTGATGAGTCTGCAAAAGACACATTGCCTCATGCATTTTCATTGAGCTCCATAAACTTTTCCTTTATTCCACACATATGGTTGCTTGCACCATTGTCTAAATACCATGAGCTCTTATCATCCTTCTCTCCCTCCTTGAGTGCTAGAAACAAAGTTGATTAATCTTCTTTCCTACCATCTACAAGACTAGCTCTTGCCTGACCATTATTCAAGGAACTATGGGCATTCCCAAGAATAATGGCCAAAATTATGACAATTGTAGCACTTAATAATGGATTTTTCATACTTCCTTTCATTTAACTTCAAATTATAGCCTCGTCCTCTACCTCTTGCACTTCCACGACCTCTATTTGGTTGAAAATCTCTCACCCCATCATTGAAGCTATCTTGGCTAACTTTTCCTCTTCCATCTTGGACACGTTCATGACCCAATCCATGACCTCATTGACTTTTTACTCTATCTTCCTTGAAGTAGGCCTTGGCTTTAAGAGCTTGCTCCAATACTTCTTGTTGTGTTATATTAATCTTATATTTATGGGCTTGCAAGGATCCCTCTAGTTTCTCAATAGTCATCTCCTCCAAATTTTTTTAATCTTCAATAAAGGACACCAAAGTTTTTATTCTTTATTTGATTTGTTATCGTCTTTACCTTCGAGCAATAATCCAAAATTGATTTGGATTCCTTCATCTTCATTGCTTCAAAAAATCTATTCTTAGAGATTGAAGTCTTACTTTCCTTACATTCTCTACTCCTTGAAAAGACTTTTGCAAGATATCCCAAGCTTCTTGTGAGGTAGTTGCATCAACCACCTTTACAAACATCGAATCATCCAAACATTGATGGATGACGGTGAGGGTTTGTTAATCCTTTTTCCTCGTATTCACCAATTCATTTCTTGCATTTTGAGACAAAGCCCCTTCATTTTGTGGCTTCTTGAACCCCTTCTTTACTATATCCCATGCATCTAAGCCTAGCAAGGCTGTCATTTGAAGACATCAATTCTTATAGTTATCCTTTGTAAGAAAATGAAACCATATCAAAATTAGTCATTTCTCACTCTTTTTCTCACAACTTACCCACTCTATTTTTTTCACTCACACTCTAAATTTTTTCTAAACTAACCAAACTTTGATAACAATTTTTTAGAAGTTGGAAAAGTGAATTAGAGAGGAGAATGTGTCACTCAAATTTTTTTATCTTACATATATAAAATGCTTAGTACAAGAGATATTTTTAGGGAGCTTAGGATTACTCTAAAACTATTACTTAAATGCCCAACAACTTTCTACCCTACTAACTTATTAAATGATCTTTAGAAAAATCTACTGGTTTAGGCATTATCTATTCACAAAACTATTATAGAAATAAATCCTAGCCATACATTGTAATTTTAGAATAAAAAGAACATTTCTAAGAGAACTCTAGAAACTCTAAACTTCAAATTATATTTTTAACATTAACATTGCATCAAGGGTACAAATTAATATTAAAGGAGATCAATCAACTATCAACAATAAAAATATTCCTCAATTTTAACCAACAAATGAGTATGAGAACAAGAAACTTAACAGTGAAACAAACATTAAGATCTACGTGGAAAACCCTTCAATGTAGAAGAAAAAACTATGGGCCAAAAAAACAAGCAAATCCACTAAACTCAAATAAGAATTTATAAATATTGATCTCTCACCCTATGAAAAATTGTCTTACAAAGTTTAGGATTGAAACCAAAGTTGCTACAACAATTAACAGAATTTCAAACCAATCCTGAAAATAATATAAAAAGGTGTGAATACAATACTATTTGCCTTTTCTTTGTTTTTCCTCACTTTTGGATCTTATAATTGCACTCTTATGCAAAACCTACGTATTTTTCTTTTTATATCATGATAGGTTTTTTTTTACTATACATGATCACATACACGACGGTGTAAGTGATTGTATCTCTTCAGCATCGCCTCACTCGTAGATGTACACGATTATAGAGAGATACACGATCATCATATATCACTATGTATGTCATGAACATAGGCGTGCAAACGACCATGTATTTCTTCATTCTTCCATTCTTTCTTCACACAGTTACAGAGAATTACACGGTTGATTTACATAGCCGTGTAAGTTAAGACACAACATGTGTCAGTCAACATGGGCATGTATTCTTATATAGTTAATATACATAGCTGTGTAAGTTAAGGATAAGGTCGTGAAGTATCCTACATGACCTTGTCTCCCCTCAGAAGAGCTTCATCCATCTTGTCTTTACTTGTTTTTCATTCTCACGAACCATAAAGAAATATACGATCATTAAAATTTTCAAAATAGGATTGGACACTCAACAATCTCCTCCTTTAGCCTAATTATGGGAAAGACATGTTATGCTCTAACATCTACTTGAGAGACATCCTAACAAACTTATTACATAGCTCATGTTTGCTACTAAGAACAACTTTAGTCAACATATTAACACCATTCATGTTTGTATGAATCTTCTTCAACACCAATTGTTGCTCCTCAATCACAGACCTCAACCAATGATATATGAAATCTATATGCTTTATGTAGGAATGATACATAATATTTTGCTTAAGTTAATAGTGCTTTTGTAGCACCCCATTCCCATAGGGCATATTCCTGAAGATACTGTTGGTATTCGAGAACACGCTTTACGAGGGTGGAGCGCTAGAATGGTCAGTCAAACTCAGTACAATTTTTTTCTCAAACACCACACTCATTTTTCATAAACTCATAATCATTTCGGCCCATTTTATTAATAAATATCACCAATTACAAATGTCATCACAACCTCACACTTGATCAAACATTAAACACATTGTCAGAATTTCAATAATCTTTTGGGCCCATTACAAAATACAAAATGTCTTTGAACATAACTATTATTACAAACATAATTCATTTATACAATAAATTAAGCTTGTGGAATACAATATTTAACACAAATTTTACAGAAAACATATGCAGATGCCAACTGATTCCAAACTCTATCTCTTACATAAAAGCAGTGGTTAGATTCCAATTTTGTCTAACCGGAGATCTCCCTGAGCTTGAAAAAAATTGTTGCAATATTGGTTGAGTTTTGCGAACTCAGTGAGTGGACCATCCTCAATGGCTCATCCAATCAGATAACACATCAATTCATGTAATCACGTAATTCACATCATTTTTACTAATCATCATGCTGAATCACATACACTTCATTTTCACTTAATGTCATATTTCACATTCAAAAATTATTCAAACAGTGCATTTTAATCATTTAAGCATATATATCAATTATATATGTAATGTACACAAGACTCACATTCATTTATTATCGTTATGACTGAGTGCCTATAACTGCCCCGTATCTATTATGAATACCAGGCTCATTAATAACTATCCCTTATCCATTGGGGATACAGGGCTCATTTTACATAGTGAGCTAGAGGCTCTTTCCACATCCTGAGCTTTAAGATCTTTTTCAATTTCTGAGCTTTAAGCTCTTTTTCGGTGGCTATTTTGGTCACAACAGCCTTTATCTTTTATGAATTCATGTAATGAAATGCATTACATTCATATATTTTCTAACAATCACTAATGCTCAATTTTCCACATTCACATTCACATATAATCATTAGATCGATGTCCGACATTAAACAATATTAATAATGTTAAGAATCACTGATTTCAGTCTAATTCACATACAATGAGCACTTCTCATGTTCTCACATTTATCAAGCTCCTCAGACTATTAATGTCCGGAATCATATCAATTACATTCACATTCAGTAGTAATTCAATATAGAAATTTAAAACAGAACAAACAATAAAAATGAGATCATCTAGGTCGACTCACAGTACGCTCCAGATTAGCATTTTTGCTTCCATGATCCGGAAACGTCTGGATGCAAATGTTGAATCTTGTAGATCAATTTCATGCAACACACATTATTAATTGCACAATCACATAAACATTTCATTATACACATATGTGTATGTGTAAGGTATATAATGCATGCTCATATTGACAATCCCGAGTATGTTTCCTTTATTCACAACTCAAAGTCATTTAATACCATCTTTTAATTGTTCTTTAATACCAATGCACTTTACTCACTTCAATCACCTCATTTCTCATCAACTAGGGACATTCAAGATCTCATTTAGGCCTAAATACCTCATATAGGAACACCCTAGCATTAATAGGTTCATAATTCACTCAAAAGACGACACTTCTCATCATTAGGTCTGTCCACGATTGTGTAGTCCCCGCCAAGATCATGACAGAACCACATTTTTCAGGCCATGATCGTGACTTTAGGGCCACGATCGTGACAGAACCTTAAAATCTCTAGGTCACTCTTTTTCCAGGTTTTTCTCAAGACAACAATTTGGTCAATTTCGTATGGCCATTTTGGCATTGATACTGAGGTTTTTAAGCAATGAGTTCTTCTAAAACAATATTCCTTGTCTTAAGTTTCTAAAGAACCAAATTTCAACAAGGTGGTTTAGTATTCAGAAAGTTATACACAAAATACTACAAATTGTTTAAAAACAGAGACAACACCCAATACTTAACTTCAAGTCAAATTTCAAGACTCTTAAGGACAATTTTCAAATTCGATTCCTTCATAAGAATTGTAGTAATATGTTTCTAGTTTAATATAAATAAAAAATAATCCCATTTGGATGTCTACAATTCAATATATGGCTAAAATATAGAAGTATATTCAGTAAAAACACTCCATCTAGCATATTTTAACATTCCTTTAACTTCATATTCATCCTAGTTCATCTCTTTTAGTTAGTCTAACATTTCTAACTCATGTCCTCATTATTTCCTCTCTATTCCTACTTCCATTTCAGCTCAATATCATACCCAACAATTCATGATCTATGTTTGATCATTAACCCAAAAATAGAATATATAACAATCATTCATAAATCAATTTTCTGCACTTCTTTCAGCCCCATTTTAGAACTCATTCTAGCTCTAAATCATCTCTACATCAATTTATGAATCATTAATCATCATACACATCAAGGCATGACATGAATATACCCTGATTTTTCCTCATTTACACCCAACACATTTAACTATACTATCATGATCATTTCACCTTTTAAACTATCATCAAAACCAAGTCTGTCAAGCAAGCCATAAAGAATACTATGTTACTTACTTGATTTGCTCATAGCTTGTTCATTCACCATGAAACCCTAGCTTCCCAAACACCATTCGTTCATCACCATTTTTGGGAGGAAAGGTTGGGCTTTTCATCAACAAAGTGAAGGCACAAATATATGGAGTGGCAAGGTGAAGAAAAATAATAAAGCTTAGCATTGATGGGTAAAGAGAAGAGAGTGTCGTGTAGAGAAGAAAGAAATGAAGAAGATGAAGGTAAGAGAGACTTACGAGAAAAAAGAAGCAATTGACAAGTGAAAGACTAAAAAGTTGGTCTTTCAATTAACAAAAACGTGGGTTTAACAAATGGTGTGGCAAGTGACACATGCCACTTGCCACATGTCAATTTCTTATGGTTTCTAATGGGTCCTCTTTATTACTAGTCCATTTATCTACAATTTCTAATCCAATTTACTCCCAATTTTCAATGAAATATGTCATTAAATTCTAATGTCATTCATAAAAATTGTTACTACCTTCTGACACTTATTTTTGCCACTATTCATCAATTGTCTCACCACTTGGCATTTTTCCTAGTCCAAAAATACCCTTAATTTCTAGAAAATTCTCAAATTTTCCCAAAATTTCTAAATCACTAATTAAACATATCAACTTAATTTTCAAGACACATAATCTATAATTCACATTATAATCATATTAAAACATTCATTTATACCCGAAAATGTCAAATGAGTGCAATGAACAAATGATTGTAATATGTGTAATTATCAAATTCACATGTGTGTATACTAATATTATGCATAAGTATGAAATGCATTTTTCTAATCTCTCAATAATAATACTTATATACGGTATTCCCAAGCTCTCACCCTTAGTATAGGAACGAGATGTTACAACTTTGACTATCATAAAATAATACATAATCTTCTTGCTTCACATCTAACTCTTAAAGGAACCTTTTCAGTCAAAGTATCTCTTTACAAGATTCCACCGTAGCTACATACTTTGCTTCAATTATAGATAAAGCCACACACTTTTGTAGCTTGGATTATCATAATATGGCTCCCTTTATAAACTTAAACAGAAAACTTAAAATATATTTTCTTCTATTAATATCTCCATCTATATTTGCATTCGTAAAACCTTTTAACTTTCATTCACCATTACCAAAATACAAACTTCACTTTGACATGTCACCCAAATATCTCAAAATCTATTTCACTGCTTCCTAATGAACCTTCCTTGGATTTGATAAGATTCTGCTCACTATCCCAACAACCTGTACAATATCTGGCCTTATACATGTCATTGCATACATCAAAGACCTTACTATAAATGAGTATGAAACAAAGGACATATCATCTTTCTCCTTTTATGATGAGGGATATGCCTACTTAGTCAGCTTGAAGTGAGGTACTAGTGGTATGCTAACTAGATTGTTATGCTTTATATTGAACCTTTCTAACACTCGTTCAATATATCTCTCCTAGGATAACACAATGTCATAGTCTTCTTGTGCAAAGATATCTCCATGCCTAAAATCTGCTTTACCAGTCCCAAATCTTTTATATTAAAAGATTTAGACAAATCCTCCTTCAACGTTTGGATCTTTCCAATATCTTAACCCATAATTAGCATATCATCAACATATAGAAGAATAATGATGAAAATTTCACTTATGAACTTTTTGAAATACACACAAGAATCAACATAAGTTTGTTTGTAATCGTGATCTGTCATAAAAGAATTAAATTTCTGATACCACTACCTTATAGCTTATTTTAACCTATATAGGCTTTTCTTTAACTTGTAAACCATATTTTCCTTACCTTTAGCTTAAAAACCTTCTAGCTACTCCATGTATATCTCTTCTTCCAAATCTCCATGTAAGAAAATATTTTTAACATCCAACTGCTCAATTTTAAGATCCAAGTATGCACTCAAACCTAATAGTATTTGTCTTAAGGTCATCTTAACTAGTGGTGAGAAGACTTAATCAAAATCAATGCACTTCTTTTGATTGAATTCTTTCACCACTAGCCTTTCCTTATACTTTGCCAACTTGTCACCATCTTTCTTTATCTTGAACATTCATTTGTTCTTAAGGGACTTTTTATCTTTTAGAAGCTTCGCAAGCTCATATGTATCGTTCTTTTTTAGGGAATTCATCTTTTGTTTCATAGCTGCGAGCCAGAGATCTTTGTCTTCATAAAATGCAATCTTTTACACATTCTCAGGCTTCCCTCTAGTAATTACCAATAGGTATTCTGAACTTGGATACCTTGTAGAGGACCTTTTCTCCTTTGTCGTTCTTGAAAGCTATATATCACTAGCTGATGTATCCACTTTCCCCTTGCTCTTATCTTCAACGACTTCATCTTCAGCATTATTCGAATATGGTTCATGTAGCTTATGATTACTAGGTTGTATTTGATCATCATCAATATGTGTTTGGTTATACACTTCATCTCCTTCACTTATAGACTGCTCAATAGTGGAATAAGTTCACAAAGAATTAATATTGTCATATGATGAGCTACTATATGATAACTTATCTCCTCTCAAAAGATCGACACCTCTCTCGTGCTCCTAGAATACCGCATCCCTACTTATGACCACCTTTTTTCTTCTTTAAGTCATAGAGTTTGAAGCCAAACTAATCACCACCATATCCAGCAAAGATGCTAGGTATCAGCTTTGAGTCAAGTTTCTTTCTCTACTTTGTAGCCAAAAACTCTCAGATGATGATACGTAAGATCTTTACCAGTCTACGCTTTATCAAGAATCTTAAAATCTAATAGAGCCAAGGGAGCTTTATTAATCAAGAAGACTTCAATTCAGACTACTTTACCCCAAAATTTCTTTGGTAGGATAGACATTATGAGCATCTATCGAACCTTCTCCAGAGTTGTTTTATTCATCCTCTCAGCAACACTGTTATATTATGGAGTCCCTGGTTGTGTCTTTTTATATCTAATGCCTTACAATGTCCGATAATCTTCAAACATCTTGGAAGTATACTCATCTACATTATTTGTTCACCAGCAATTTAACTTCCTTTCAACTTGCCTTTCTACCATGACATGAAACTTCTAGAAAGTTTCAAATACTTGATTCTTTGAGTTCAACATGTACACCCAAGTCTTTCTCAAAGTATCATTAATAAATGTACCAAAAATTTATTACCTCTTAGTGACTCCTTCTTAATAGGGCCAAAAAAATATGAATGCACTATCTTTAATATCTTTGACTTCCTTGTAGATCTTCTTTTAAAAGAGACTCCATGTTGTTTTCCAACTAAGCAATGATCACGATGATTAAGTGATAGTGTGTTGTTATCTAGGATAAGGGATTTACCAGTCAGTAGCTTTAATGTCTTCTCCCTCATGTGTCATAATTGTTGATGCCACAGATTTAGAGAAGTTTCTTCTTCGACTATGTATACTTCTCTACCGGTACATACCTTTAAGTTTGTCTTATACAATGAAAAACATAACTCTCCTCGAGCAACATTCATTGCTTATTTAGACAGTTTCCACTTCCTATCCCCAAAAGTGTGTTGAACTTTGTCTTGATCCAACACATTAACCAATAATAGATTTAGCCTTAGGTTGTGAATGTATCATATATCTCTCAAGGTCAGTAAGCATTTAATATTTGTCTGAACTCAGATATCAACCATATCGATAATCTTGATAAAACTTTGATTTCCCATCTTTATGCTCCTAAAGTCTCCACTCTTATAGTTTGAAAAGTACGCCACCTTTGAAACACAATGATAAGAAGCTCCCATGTCAAACAACCACTCAGAACTTGAATAACTAATATGGAAGCATTCACTTATCGCATAAACTAGGAACATCTCATCATCCATGTTTGAAGCTGTTATAGTTGTATTCTTATCATGTCCATTATTATGATGATCTTGCCTTTTCTAATCCCTCTTCCACTTATAGTAGAACCTCTTAATATGTATTGGCTTATTGCAATAGTGATATGCCTTCACATCTTTGTCACCTCTAGATTTTAATCAATTTTTAGACTTATCACTCCCTTTGGGACCCCTACTCTTGGTCCTTCCCTTACGTTCTATCATAAAAGCCTACATGTTGTCAACTCCCGTCTCTACCTTCTGATTTCTTCATTGAACATACTCTCTTTCACTACATCCAAAGACAACACACCTTCAGGAGTTGAATTGCTAACCATCTACTAGTGTCACCTAGCTATCTTTTAAAAATCTTAATAGGAACAAGGCTTGAATCTTTTCATCATGAATGATCTTTATTGTAGTAAACTTGTTGATTATATCCTAGAAATTGGGTCAATGCTCCGACATAGATTTCTCAGCTTTCAGCTTCAAGTTTACAAGCCTTTTAATTAGAGAGGCCTTGTTGTGGGTAGTTTTTCTTTTATAGAGTCCTCCTATCTTTTTCCACAGCTTAAAAGGACCTATTTATTGAGACACATGGTTTAACATGCTAATATCAACCCATTTTCTAATAGTGCCTAGAGTTTTCTACTTCATCTTTTCCCATTCTTTGTTTAACATCTTTTTAGGTTTTGAAGGAACATCATCCTTCATACCTTTAGTCACACCAATATGATCAAAGAGATCCTTACAATATATAAGGTGCTCCATAATGGGCCTCTAAATAGAGTAATTTGATGATGTCAACTTAACCATGTAATTATTTCCACTTTTCATCATAATGGCTCTGATACCACTTATTGGGAGAAAATAACATAACTCTTTCAAAGATCAACCGAATATCAATAACAAAAATACTCTTTAACTTTAAACAGTAAATCAATATAATAAGAAGAAATTTAAAATTGAAATAAACCCAAGATTAATGTGAAAAATCCTACAATGTAACGAGAAAAACCATAGCCAAACTAATAAGCAAATCCATTAAACTTAAATAAGGATTTACAAAGATTTAGGATTGAAACCAAAGGTGATGCATCAACTAAAAAACTCTTAAAGGAATCCCAAAAATAATATAAAAAGATGAGAACATAATACTACTTGTCATCCCTTTATTTTTCCTCACTTTTGGGCATTATGGTCGTACTCTCATGCAAAACCTATGTATTTTTCCTTTTTAATCACAAAATAGGTTTTTTGCACCATACATGATCACATACATGACTGTGTCTCTTCAATACCACCTCATTCGCAAATGTACATAGTTACAGAGATATACATGATCATCATACACGACTGTGTATAAATACGTGCATATATATGACTGTGTTTGTCTTTGTTCTTTATATCCTTCTTCACATGATTGCAAAGGCTTACACGGTTACACATGGCTGTATAAGTTAAGAAACAGTTATGTGTCACTCTACACAGGTATGTGTGCTTACACAGTTAATATACATAGTTGTGTAAGTTAACGACATGGGCATGTAGCACTCTACACCACCATGTCTCCCTGTAGAATAACTTCATGCATCTTGTCTTCATTTGTTCGTCATTCCCATTAATCATAAAGGCATCTACAATCACCGAAAGTCTCAAAATAGGGCTAAACACTCAACATAATTGTGAATCCATATATTTATGTCTAGCACAAAGCTAGTTTTCAATACAATATAAACATAAGGTCCTTATACAAACTTGTCCCACCCCTCAAAATCTATCTCCAATTTAGGTCCCTTTATAATGCAAACTATGTGAGATCAATTAGTGATAGCAGTAATGGTATCAATTTGTTAATAAGAAAGTATTGAGACTTATGCTCACATCCAAGATTTCTTGTGAAGGCATCCACGAAAACTGACTTCAGAACTTTCCTCAACTAGTCTCTGATTTTATCTAAAGCAAAAAAAAAACCACGTTAGTTCAAACCGTGATAATAAAGAGAAGTTGAAGAAGTGAATAGTATCATATTTCAAAAGCTTCTCAGTGAGGTCCACAAGTCATCACTCATTTGCTAACCACAAATCAAGGTATCATAATTAAAAAAAACAATGAAAATGAAAAGTAAGAATCACAGTAGGAATGAAATTATTGATTATACATATTTGATATAGCATTAAACAAAGTTAATAGTTATGCTAATATTTGGTATTAAATATTAAAAATAACGATGAGAAATTTTTAAAATCATATTTAGTTATTATGTGATTTATTTGTAAATAATTAATTAAAAATTTCAATGGTTTATAAATTATTAATTTTTAAATAATTATTAATAATTTTTATGATAAGAATAAAAGTATCAAAGAAACAAATAAAATAATTATTAAATAAATTAATGTAAGATTTTAATATATAATTTTGATGATAATATTATGATAAAAATCAATATCTTGATAATAGTTTGATAATAACTTGATAATACTCTAATAATATCTCTTATCTCTTATTTCTGGTATTTGATTCCAGCTTATACCTACACCTCCCTTAGGAATAAAAGTACAAAATTATTTAAAATTTATTCTAATTTTGTCATTCCCTATTTTATCTATTACTACTAACCAAATAACTAAAAGTTAGGGAATAAAGTTCACGTTCCTATTCCCACCTCTTTATTGTTGTTACAAAGATCTTAATGGAATAAGATAGGGGGTATGCCATACGCAATGTCAGAGTTGAGTTATAAAAAGATTCCTAGTTAAAATATTTTATACCATTTGGCTATTTCTGTTCTGGAAAGCCTCTAAGAAAGCAAGCAGATACAAATTTTGGGTGAAGTTTCCAGAATTTATTGTTAACAAATAACACATTCGTATGCTTTAAAACGAATTTTTTTTTCAAAATTGCAAGTAATGGTTCTGGAAAACTAACATGCTTAAAATTAGGATACTTACATGAATTACACAACCTACTCTAGAAACCTTCTTTCTATCTATGTATCAAAGAAGTTAATATTGAGAACAAATATTACACAAACATGTGTACTAGTTAATTTATTCAAAATATAAATTAGATGTGTCAAAATGTTAAATTAATTAGAGTTAACTTGACAAATGTTAACTATGTTCAAAATAAAATTTAAAAGAGCCAAGAAAATTATTAATAATACTAGCCTAGTCCAATTGTCCTCTTTCAGGGCTCCACCACCAGTCTAATTGTCCACTTACTTGCGCTGCTGCTAATGGTAGTCTAGTCAACCTCCTCTGTTGCTCCAACACCACCACCCAGCTCTAGTTTATTTTTTTTATTTTACTGAATTATAGCTAATTTTGTCGTTGGTGCCAATTACTTTTTTGGTCACTGAGAAGTAGCTTTTGGGTACCTGTTCAATACTCCTCTAAAAAATAATGAGAAATTTGCACAAACCTCTATCAAGTCCTTTTGAAATCTAATATTGTCAACCATTAATGATATCTTCTAAATAGGGTCTTCAACTACGATTCTTTTAGTTCTTCAATAGTTTTATGGAAGCATCAACTTTACTAAGAGTTAGAGCAATTTTTTTTATTTATTTCAATTTCAAAGGGATCAATTTTTCTTGTTTTTGGGCTTCTATGTTCGTATTAGATTTTCAGAGATCTAATATGTTTGCAACTTCCCTCATTAAAATAATTTAATTCTGTTTTCCTGAACCTTTTTCATATTAGGGTTGTTTGGTTTAAACTAACTTTTGTCATAGTGAGTTTTGTCTATCTCCAGCTTGAGAAAGAGAACAACAAATTTAGTTTAGGAGTTAATCTTCTTTGGATCATTTGTTTCATCGGATTGAGATCATCTAAGCTGTAACAGCCCAGACCACCCGCTTGCAGATATTGTCCGCTTTGAGCCTCGGCCTCTCGGGCCTCGCGCTCTCACG
>JAOTAY010054737.1:0-19345 GCA_025629805.1 Erythroxylum baracoense | reverse complement strand
CATATTCATGTGCAAAAATGTGCATGTCATATTTAACTAAAGCATGATGTGCATTTCCTAATTTCTCAATACTTTCTTATAAATCACAATTTTAGCCTTAACATGGATAACGAGATGTTACATTATCGATATCGAGAACCTTGAAGTTTCAAACTATGTCAGTTCACTGTTGAAACAAAGGGAAAAGGATCATCGTTATCTACTGCATAAATACTATAAGTCTTTTCCTTCAGATAAGGAGGCAAGGAGACATATTCTAAAATGAGTAACTCCAGAAAATTGGAGTGAAATGTGTGATTATTGGGCCTTTGTGAAGGTTAAGGTTTGTCTTCTTTCTCTTCATATTTTCTTCCATTAATTTTGCTTTTGCATTTAATGACTATTTCTTCTCTTTATTTATGTAAAGTGTGAGAAAGCCAAGGTTAACAGAGAAAAAATGAAAACTCCTCACAATACCAGCTCCAAATCATTTGTTGTCGTACGATAAGAATTTGTAAGTGTAATGTTTAAAAGTTATTATTCTATTAGTTAATACAATAAAATCTAATGTGTGCCAATTTGTTTTATTCATATAACAGAGCTAGACTCAACTTTATGGACAAGAGTGTGATAGGATCACACTCTATAAGTGGACACACTAGAAGAAGGTAAAGGTTGTATATTTGAAGAGGCGCAAAATAATTATTTAAGTATAAAAATTTTAATTTTAAAGTTTATTTATTTACGTAATACTAAGTAATATGTTTTAGATTATAGGACAAGATGCAAGAGTTGCTGTAGAGATCATTGTCTGATGGGAATGAGCCCGATGTGAATGAAATTTGCAACAATGTCCTTGATACAAGATTAGAGTATATCAAAGGTCTTGGGCATGGCTCTAAGCCAATTAGTTCATCATAATCACGACCAACATATGTAACGACACTTCAGGAGGAGAACCAGTCACTTAAGGCTTAGTTGCAACGTAATGAAGAAAAGTTAGATCATACTTAAGAAAATTACAATATAATGAGCAAAAATTAGACCGTAGTGAAAGAGTATTGACCAAGCTAAAAAATATGGTCAAACAAATACTTAGGCCACAGTATATCAGTAGTAGTGACGATGAGAAGCCTTAGTTTGTTAATATTTTTTTTAATTTTTGTAATTAACATTTAATTTCATGTTTTTGTATAAAATGCGTATCATTTTCAATTATGAAACATTTTTATTTTATTTTATTTTATTATTATATAAACAATTTGTTACCAACAATAATTACAAAATGTGACTAAATTATAATTCAAACCATGTTAAAAACAATAACATGAACTAAAAATGTAGTTAATAATTATAATTAAATATTAAATTGGTAATAGGGGAGTAAAAATATATATTTGTCACCAAAAGTTTTTAGCTATAAATATAAAATCGTCACCAAATCTTTTACCTTCGCTTTCCAGAATGTCTCTAATAACATTTAGCTACGTTTTAATTTTTGTAGCCAAAATATATTCTGCTACCAAAATAAATTGTCAATAAATTTTATTATCTACGCTTACGTTAACGAAGCTAATTATCTTTACCTACCAAAATTAAACGAGACAATAAGTTATCTGTGATTATTTCTCATCTCATCGTATATTCTTATAGTAATGAAGTAATGTTCATAGCAAAATCTTTTTGGCGACGATTCCTTTAAAATGTTGCAAATACTTTTTCGCTATCGGACTTTTGCGACCATTTGTTCGACGCTTTTTTCGTCGCTAAAATTTTTTTATGACATTTTAGTTTCATTCAATGGCATTATATTCTGTAGCCAAAACCCTTCTCTGTTGTAGTGAGAATTCATAGTAGCAACTTATAAAATCTGGAGTATTTTATTAATCTTAGCCAACAATGAAACTAAATAAAATCATAATTGATGAAAGGCAATTAAAATACTAAACTAATTCAGTAAGATAATTAAATAGTAAGAAAAGATCAAGATAATAAAATGTTAAGGTTTTGAGGTTCATTCGTAAGAAATTTCAATTATCGTACAACGATTGATTGTCAACGTTGAAATAATAATTAATCTAATATACCTATGTCTTTTATTAAGGCACGTAGTTATATCTAATTAAGTAATCGCCATCTCTCGAATCTCTTTAGTTATCACACTAGTATGAGAAATCTTTTTTCTATATCTAAAATATTTGCACATATTGTACATCTCTTATTCCTTCATACAATCTCTAAAATTAAATCTATAATAATTAGACATAAATCCAACAATTAAGATCAAAGAGAATAAATTCAACCAAAGAACAATAACTCATGCATTAGTAATTGAAATATCCAATATAAACTACACCCCTAATCCTAACTAGGTTAGCTATTAAATATTATAAACATAAAATTAAACAATTAGTCTTAACATTAAAGAAGATAAAAAAGGAATACATAGAATAAGATATCTCAATTTTTTCTAACTTGAGGATGATCTTCTTCCAATCCTTACTTCTAAACTTTCTTGATGTTAGGAACTGATAAACAATAACTAAAGAAAAAATGGTTACCAAAAGCTTCCCCCAAAACACCTAAGAAACCTCCCTAGAAAATCTTCTTAAAAGCATTTATAGCATGGGTTACATTATGAAGTCTTAAGTTTGATTAAAGTATGCTTCTATACATCTTTAGATTATGTGTTATGAGACCAACGTTAAACCAACTTCCACACCGATATTGGTTAGCTTCTAGAACTTTATATGTGTAAAGATTGATGAGACAGTTATCAGTCATAAATACCACTATGGTGTTAGTTTACATATGTTTCTTAAACTTGTCTATCTAATAGCACATTATAACCAATTCCATTTACAACACCTGTGCTAGTTATATCTTATTTCAAGATTCTCTAGTCTTCTCAAGTTTTTGACATCTTCAAGGTTGAATTGATCTCTAATGCCTTCTACTATTTTCTTGTCCATCTTGTAAACTTCTAATAGACTTTAATATTTTCTTGATTGCACAAATATGGAGAATAATACACTAATATTTAAGATTTGTCTCAAATAATCACTTACAAGACAATAAACTAAATATAGGAAAATATCATACAATTCCATTAAAAATATGCCATAGAAGTGCTAAATTACAAACTAATGTAGCCTTTATAAACATGTAAAATATAGACATTTTTTTGTTTCACACTTAACTTAATGGTTGTCCTCAAGAAATTGGCAGCAAAACAACCTAACTAACAAATTACACTAACTAAAATAAGAAAGAATTCCACTTCTATAGGTATATGGTGACATTTAGCATATGACATAAGCCTTTAAACTCCTAGGTGTTACCAATGGAGAAGTTATAATATCTTAAGAGTTTGCTATGTTATCATAAATATCGACATACACCAAAGCTTTTGGGATGATATATACGTGTCCAGTCAATTGGTCCAAACCTAATATCACATTTTGGTTGTTTTTACTACTCTTTTTAAAAAAGGAGTTGGAAATGATTTCTCTAGTCTTCCACTACATCATTGAAAAAAATTGTTATTGCTTTTATGGATAATAAATGTATATATCAATTTGCTCAACTTTTTACCTTTAAACTTTCTTTACTTCTTAGGTATGTGGTATATAAATAAAAAATTTGCATATTACTTTAAAAAACTTGGAGTTATTGATTTCAAATTCCCACTAAGAATTCAAGTACATTACTATCATCAATAAATATTGCATTATATGTTCCTATAGAACTTGTATCATATATTAACTTGCTTTTAATTATTTATGTTGTTTTTAATGTTTTCTAATGGCTACTGCTCAAGTTATAATAGCTTAATATGGAAATACAAGTCTTTCTTATGGTGGGAATCTCATTTTAGAACTTGAATTCAAATGTGATGTATATGGATGCATTTGAAAATGTTGGCCTTTATTATGCCAATTTTAGGCAAGTGAGATGAGGAAGGATATAGGTTAACATCACATTGATAAGGTCTAAAGGTACTTGGTTTTAACTTTTGGGAATCATTAAGACATTACATCAAACCAAAGTTGTATTAGAATAGCAAACCTTATAAAAGTTCATGTGGGTGTTGATGTATATGTAACCCATAATTTAAACACACCTTTCCCTAGTCTTGATATATTATAAATAATTGGAGGATAGGACATGTTAGTGACCATGATGATGATGAACACAGTTAAGATGACAATGAATAGAAAAATAAACATGATGAACATATGGATGAACATATTGAATGTGTACAATCTGATTTCCATATAGACATTTTGGATAACCATCAACTAGTTTAAATCAATTCAACTAATTATGGTAGTTTTATTGATAGTGATAAATATCATAGTGGAAAGGAACTAGGTGAAGCTTTGCATAAACCAAATTTAAGTATTAGACATAATCTAATAGGTGTTGCATAATAGTGAAGATTGTTTATGAAGTTTAGAGTTGTAAAAGAATTTAAAGATGTTGTCAATTATATAATGTAAACATGCCACAATATAAGGTTGAAAGAGGAGTGAGAGTAATAGGATTAGCGTTAGGTATATTAAAGGATGAGCTTGAGAGTTGTATGTAGGATATGATAAGAACGAAAAATGTTTCAATGTAAAGACTTACAAACATGATTAAAGTTATTTCACAACTAACAAATCGATATTAGTTTATGCCAAGTTTTTTATGAGACATTTCAAAGATAGATTTTTGAAAAGCCTAATATCTAAACCAAAAAAAAAGGTTGCAGAGTGCAGAGAGAAACTTAATATTTTTGTTAACTTAAACATGTATATAATAGCAAAGAGGAGAATGAGAAAAGAGATGGCAATAATATGTAAACAAAAATGCCAAGCTGCATGGATATATACATGAGTTGAAGTTAAATAATCTCATATTAACAATGGAGTTACAACTATCAAGGAATCAGAACACTTCCTTACTACATATAATGACAAATGAACATTTCATTATTTTATTAATACTTCATTATCTTTTGTTAGGCATCTTATTCATACTTCATTATCTTTTATTGCAATTCAAAATGTTATATATTTGTTTTGAATGTCATAAAAAGATTATGGAGGCATTTGAGACCTTTTTTGGAATAGATGGGAGCTTTCTTAAGATAGAGTTCCAAGGTCAATTTTTAGGTGTAGAGATGGTGATAGAGAAATGTATCCATTGTCTTAAGCTGATATGGAGATAGAAAACATGGATTTGTGGAGTTAGTTTCATGAGTTTACTACCATTTTATTTAGAATTGGATAGTAGTGAAGGATTTACAGTCATATTTGATATGCAAAAGGTATTTTCATCTTTACATAGTTATAACTGATTTCATTATATTATTAAAGGTTAACTAATATTATCTTCAATTGAATCAGTGATCAGTTAGGAGACTTTGCCAAATACAAAGGAAAAGGCCTCAAAAAGTATTTTTAATTTGTATATGGTCTACCTACGTCAAAGATTTCAATGAGCAGTTGAAAAGGCTTAATAAAATAAAGAACAAATATGTTTCTCTTTACTTAAATATCCCAAGGAGAGGTGGGCAAGATGTTACCAATACTTTAAATCTAAATGTTCAATAATTGACAACAATATGAGTGAAACTTTGAATCGATGGATCTTATCAGCTAGAGACATATGGTGATTAGCATAATTGAAATAATTAGAGTCATAGTGATGAAGAGGCATGTAAATAGGAGACATTTTGTAGATGGATAGAAGTCAAGTATTACACCAAGTATAGTAAAGAAGTTGGAATATAACAAAAAAGAAGATATAATGTAATAGAGAATAGTCTAGAACGGAAACAATGTTTATAAAGTTTGAAAGTATGATGTAGTTATTGGCATGAGACCTATATGGATACCCTTGTAAACATGGGATTAGTGCAAACCATCATTCAAAACAAAAGGTTGATACATTTGTAGATTTATGTTATAAGAAGGGTCAGTTCTTGAGTTTGCATGACCATGTGTTAAACCCTATTAGGGGTAAAATTGTTTGGCCTTTAACTGACGCAAAGGTCATATATCCTCTACCTAAAAGATTAATGCTAAACAAATCCAAAATTGTAAGAAGGAGTTGACCAAATGAGCTTAATAAATCAAAAAATTCAAACAAATTGTCTCAGAAAGGATAAGTGTAGAAATGCAGGAAATGTGACAATTTTGGTCATAACTCTAAAAAAATACAACAAGGAAAGCTCAATGTTAAATGTTGAGGCCTCTTCATAAGTATAAAGGCCTTATGTTTATCAGGTTATCATTGAGGCATCTTCACAGTTATATAACCCTCAATTTTTTATCAATTTATATTGGTTATAATAACTATCAATGTTTTTTAATTGAAAAAATATATAGGTGGTGAAAATATAATGCTAAACCATTTAAATAAAGCAATCTTGTAAGGAATGTGTTTTTTTAAATTTATCTTAGTTATAATAAGTGACAAATATGTTTTTAAATATTTTTTACATATTTTTTTTCTAGGTTAATAGCTTTGGATATGCTAGTAAAAGAAAGTATGGAAATGTTGATCCACATACTCAAATTATCATTTGACTAAAAGATTTATAGTTTAGAGGACATTTCTAGTCTTACTTTACAATAGTTACAAGCTCAAGTAAATAAAAAGGGAGCATCATTGGCACACTCATCACAAGAACAAGTTTTCCAATCTTCCAATCAAGTAAAATAAAGGAAAGAATGTGTAATAACTTTTCTTTATGTGTGTGTGTGTGTATGTGTGTGTACTATTGGCATAACTTTTTGATGTATATGTTATTGATATAAAACTAATTGAAAATATGCTAATGATTTTTATGTATGTGCCATTATAGTTATAAATAACTTTTAGTATAACTTTTGCTGCCATTTATGAATTCATATTCATATATTAGCTACTCAATATTTATAGGTAATCATATCACAAATCATTTTAATATAATAATCAAATGCACAATCATTACATTCAACATAAGTCTAGTTTGATATTTAACATTATAATTCAACGTCTTGCCCGTTGAAAATAACAAGTACCATAAGCAAAAAAAATCCTATTAAAATATTCATTAATATAAACTTCATCACCTTTTTCTTTTTTTCTAAAAAAATTATATCTTACTTCATGAGCTTCATTTGCTCCTCAAACCCCTTGGCTGTGCTTGTTTATTAGTACTTATTCCAACATTACTTGTTTCAACAACCTTCTTCAACATTGTACTTTTTTCCTTAATTTTTGAATCACTTCTATTGATCTCTTAGTAAATTTATCATCATACCATTTAAAAAATTCATATCTAGTAACCTAAAAAATTTAATTTCATTATCTAAATATTAAACACAAAAGTTTTTAAACTAATAACAAATATATTCTCATTACAAAATTGGGGTATTTATAAAATCTCCATCTAAGACTGTGATCACTCTATAAAGTATTTAGCATGGTAGTTAACCCACAATAGCAAATGAAATTTTTGGCATTTGAACTTCTTGTTGTATTAGTAGATGATAAGGATTCTATAGGTTTAGAAGTTGTCACTACAACAATCACATTGATGGAACATATACTCTGAAAGAATTTTCACATTGAAAAAAAAGAAGTATTACTAACTTAACAAATTTAATGTATGTATAGATTTACGTGGTCTTTACACCTACAAATTAGACTTAAAGATATAGATTTTTGATTAAAATAGGATTGCAAAAATACTACATATAAAATTGAACTGATAAAGTAATAGGTTTAATTATGTGCATAAATAAATGGTGAATCTTGAGATGCTTATATCATATTTTCTTCACTAACATATCTTGTGTTTTATGTATCTAGAATCTTGAGAGCTTGGATCATGTTTTCTTCAACTGCAAGTACTCTTCTTAACTATAAAACCATTTTTTGAGACTTTTCAGTATGCACCGTAGTAGTTTAGAATGGATAGCATTTATTGTTTTAGCTTCTAGGGTTCATTTTCACACCCAAGGAGATTGAAGACTTCTCAAAATGACTTTTGGAGAATTAATGTACAACATATAACATGAAAGGAACAAAAGAATCTTAGAAAAGAGGTGCTAAATGTTGAAGAAAATTTACAAAACCTAATAATAAGAATTTACATTTTTCCAAAAGAGAATGTTATGAAAGTTATTCACATTAAGTTTGGAATTAAAGAAATCCAAATTAATATCAACAATTTAAGAAGCACGTGCAAAGAATTCCAAAACTAAGAAATCAGAGCTTTAGAATTTTATTAGTGACACATCATATGGAGAATTTTTGCATATTTTTGTTTATGGAGAGAGATAGCTTACATGCTTTGGAATAAAAGGTAGAGAATGGATGACAACAATGAAGAGGGAGAAAAAAGATAGCGATGGTGAAAACATAGAAAGAATATGGCACGCGAGAAAGAAGATGGTGGTGAATAGGGAAGCTTGAGATGGTTAAAAAGATAGTTGGCAGTGAAGGTAGGCAGTGAAGAAAGGACAGTGAAGAGCAAAAGAAGATTGGTAACTTTAAGGTTAGGTATAGGTAAAATTAGGAATTTAGTTAATGTTAGGCTAAACTATTTTATTAGTTTAATTAGTTCTGATTAAGAAAATTAAGGAAATATTTTAATTAATTCTTAAATTTAGATATTTTGAAAAGATGATGAATGTCAAAAAGCCACGTGGCATACATGTGGCACTATACACCCCAATTAAAGTTGAAATATTATATATTTCTACCATGTCATTGATGATGTGATAGAAAACTAATGAAGTTAAGTATCCAGTGGATTTTTCGTCTACGTAGGGTTCATCTTGAACATTTTTAAAACGATAAAGTTTAATGTAAACATTATGAAACGTTAAATTCCAACTTCTATTCAGATATAAATATTATGGTTATTTTTGCACTTTTAACCAATATCATAATTGAATAGTTACCTTATAATGGTACCAAAAACTTGATTGAATCTATTTGTAAATGTTAGGAATTTGAGGTTCAATTGTGAGGAATTCTAATTATCATATAATGATTGCCTATCAAGGTTGTCATAAAAATTAACCTAACTTATCCATGCCATCGTTTAAGGCATATAAGTTTATTCAATTAAGTAATCACCACTTTTATATGCACAATTCAACCTAAATAAATTCATTAAATATAGTTAACCTCCTTAGTTATAACACTAGTCTAGGAAATTTCTTTCTCTAGATATAGAATATTTACTCTTTTAATACATATACTACACTTCACCTCTCAATCCTTCTTACAATTTATAAGATTGAATATATGATTCTCAGGAATAAATCCAACAATTAATATAAAAAAGAATGAATTTAACCAAATGATAATAACTCATGCATTAATAATTGAAATATCTAATATAAACTATATCACTAATCCTAACTAGGGATTTAACAAATAAACGTAATGAAAACAAAACAAAAAAAATCATTCTTAACATCAAAGAAAGTAAGGAAGGAAGACATAGAACAAGATATACCCAGTTAGGTCCAACTTGAGGTTAATCTCCTTCAAATCCTTGCTTCTTAGCTTCTTTTATGTTAAGAGACCTTAAACAATAACTAAAGACAAATTGGTTGCCAAAGGCTTCCCCTAAAACACCTAAGAAGCCTCTCTGATTAACCCTTTTAAAAGTATTTATGACTAATGTTACATCGTAGAATCCTAAGTTTAGTTAAATTATATTTCTACACATCCTCAAATTACATGTTATAAGACCAGTGTTGGACCAACTTCCACATCTATGACAGTTAGCTTTTGGAACTTTACGTGTGTAAATATTGACGATTCCAATATTAATCATAGGTACCACTTTGGTGCTGCTTTGATTTTGCTTCTTAAACTTGTCCAGTTACATTCTGTTTCCGAATTCTCTGGTCTTTTCAAGTTTTCATCTTCAAGCTTGAATCGATCTTAGATGTCTTCTACCAAGTTGTTATACACCTTGTTAGATTTTAGTTGACTTTAATATCTTCTCAATTAGACAACTATGGAGAATAATGAACTCAAATTTGGGATTTTTCCTTATATAATTACTTACAAGATAATAAACCAAGCACAGAAAATATCATATAATTACACAAAAAACAAGCCGTAAAAGTGATAAATTGCAAACTAATTTGCTATTACAAACATGACGAGTATAGAATTATCATACATTTAAGGCCAAATCTGAGCATAATAAATATAAACTTTTGAAGGTAAGTGGACATATTAGTTGAATGATACTTGCCAAATTTGTCTTCTCCATTTTTTTTGGTATCAATGGGTAATTTTTAAAAAACATGTACAAGACATTTGATGTTTGTCTTTCCATAGCCGAAATAAGACTTTTTTCCCAATAAGCTTCATTTTTGGATACTGTGAAACAATCTCGTCATGTATGAAAGAAAATAAAGACTTTCATAATTTTTCAAAGATTAAGATCTCCGTAATTCTATAACATAATTTGTTCGTGAATAGAATTAAGTATAAATCATAAACCATACTTTATTATGAAATTTTATTTCTTTTTCAATAGCTTTCCCAAAATTCATGGGTTATATGAAAACCACTATAGTTACACAATTTTTTGACCTCTAATAGTATCTATAAAAACAAATTGAGAGAACTTTATTCTCATATCAGGTGAGTTTATTGAACTTATCCTCTGATAAACACACAAATGTTTATTTAAGTATTTACACAATTCAGTCTATGAGATCAATTACTTTCTTCAAATGAAGAAACATAACATGTGCTAGTTTTCATGCTCTATTAATGTACAAACTTAACATAACAATGCATATGAATAGTTTAAGGATAATACATAAATACAATATATATCTCTTAATTATAATCTTATCATTTATTCTTTGCAAAGTATATTTATCCTATATAATTTATATTTTAAGTTAGATAATTAAATAAAAAAATAAAAATATAAAAAATGTCTTTAATTAGTTATGTCATTAATATAAAGCCATGGATTGATTATATGTTATAAAACAACAATCTCCTCTTACACTAAACCAATTTCTTAGGTATCATATATCATATCTCTATATAGTGATCATCCTGCTGCTAGGATAGTGGTTTAATGAAAAAATTTCATAAAATTTTCTTTAGTTAGAACTTACTTAAACCTAAAATTTTCATCTTAAAAGTATCATTATAATTTAAAAGGAATTGCCTAAATACATACTGGATTTTTGCTGACACCTTATCTCCTTTCATATGCCTAATAGTTTTAATGTTCCATGATTGAAGTTTGGTTGTGATTAAGTTTTAATTATTAACCCTGGATAATCCATAAGCGCACGGTTCGTTAGCGTAGTACTAAAGGTGTCGATTCCACGAGGAGGAAATTAATATAATCCTAAAATCTAAGCTTAGAAACAAATAACAGAAATTCAAGATGTAACGAAACTAATATGAGAATTTAATTCAATCAATCAAATTAAGAATAAAACACAAAAATACTAATTATTAAGAAATTTGCAACACATCCAAAAATCAACCGAAGGAAATTACCAATTGAGATAAAGGGAATTTTATCTATCCTTAATACTAATCTAACTGATTATGAACTATTGGATTGTTAGTTCTAGACTATCCTAGGGTTGATTACTCTCTCTCGAGTTATAAACATTAATCCTAAATCATGAACCCTAATTGGATTATGGAGGTTACAATCTCTCAATTCACAACCTATCCAAAACCGTAATTGGTTCTGAAGTTCTCTAATAAACTATCGAAAACTTATACAAGATCTCTCTTCGCAAAAAGTATTAATCTGATTTAATTCTGGTTTCTATTAAATCATCCAACTCTCGTTAGTTCAATTTAATCGTTTTTCATTCAATTCACCCTTACACATAAACAATCAAATTCTCATTAATTTAAGAATAAAATTTTGAAGGTGAGTTTAGAACATCCTTGACATTCTAGATCCTATTATCAATTGTTCAATCTAATTCTATATAATAATAAAATGAAAAGAATAGAAAATACAATATAAAATGGATGATGGGAGGCAACGATGTCAGGAAACCTCCTAATCTGGGAAGTACTTCGAGTCAGTTTCTTTTCCTCTTCTCTCTTCCTTCTTCTCTTCCTCTATCTCTGGATGATCTCTCTTTAGGGTTTCTCAAGATAGCTTATGCAAAAGCTCCTTTCTCTATCTCTTTTTGTTTTTTTATATCCTCTTGTGTTTTGGGTAACCCTATGATTTTTCTGGGGTCCAAAAGGTCCAAAAAATCCCTCGAAACTTGACGTTTGTGAGTGTCTGCGTGTCTACTCGATGTAGGCCACGACTGTGGCCCTACAGGCTATGATTGTAGGCCATTCCCTGGGCTTCTGTCACAATCGTGGGCCAAATCTGGAGCTTTTTCCACGATCGTGGGTTGTTGTTTCGACCTAAATGTCTCTGAAACTCCTCCGTTCTTTAATGTTGACCCTAAAACACTAGCAAACACATCAAGGTACCTCAAAAATATAATATTCAAGCTCAAAGACTTGCACTAACCCATAAAACACTTAAAACATAAATAATTAACAACTAACACAATTCTAACCTAAATGCATACTAAATGATTGAATTAACGGCTAAACACATATCAAACTATTCCCCAAAACATGATGCAATTTATTCTTATCATTCCATAACATATTACTATTCAAATAATGCAAGGAACTATTCCAAGTTTATCATAGAACTTCTTAATCTAAATAGTCATTTTTCATTAAATGAAAATGTATTATGGCTTAACCTGTAATCAATGCTATATTGGAATCTTTCTAACTCAAAATAATATCATTTAGAGTAAATTATACCTTAATTAGGATTTAATTTTGTTATTGTCAAACTAAATTTAAAATCCATACGTATTAGATACCTCAATTGCTAAACTCCTTTTGCACATTAATTATATATTTTAACTATAATAGGCAAACAACTTATGAATCTATCTTTATAAATCTTCATTGGTAGAATTGAGTTATTGTCTAAGTGAGAATTGTTCTTGGACTACCATATCTCAATAATTAAAAATATTAATTGTTATTCTCTATGAGTAATATGTCATTTATATGCTTATGTTAAAGAACAACTATGCTTCCATTAATCTTCTTATAGATATGATACATCCTTAATCATCTTTAAGAAAACTCTTTGAATTCATTATGTAAGTGAATTTTTCTATGTATTTTAACCCTTTAACTATAGATCGAATGTATTAGACAAAAGTAGTAGTTTCATTTAGATGTTTTGTTATGAGATTTAAACCATTTCAAACTTCATTTTACTCCCATTACTTATCTTGAGAACTATTCTCTTATTAGTATACATTGAAAAAGTTATTTTATTCAATAGGCCCTGTGAAAGTGTATCCAAAACCTTTTTGGATATCTTATAACTTTCTATTATTTAATTCACTTCCAAACTTATTAGCTAGTGTATGCTTTAAATAGGCAACGCAAGTATCATTTTATATCTTATATGGAATCTTGCTAATTGGTTTCGATGGAACTATTTGATAAGTTGTTATTCTTGTGCTAACTTTGGATAAAAATCTCTTCAATGTGTTGAAATTTTTATATAAAATTAATGAACTTATTTCTTAATTGTTCTCAAATGATTTTCAACACATAGGAGATGAATTTGGATAAAAAAGATGCAAAGAAAGCAAAGACAATTCGAATTCCTAGCTGGCAGAAAAGTTTTTGTCTAAGCGTGGGCACATGTAAAGGGAAAATTTATCTGGATAATCTGATTTGAAAATAGATTCGATACACTTAGGATTTTTATTATTTTGGGAATCAAGTTGTTGTCTTTTATATGGGGATCTGCTACCTGATTATGTGGAAAGTGTATCTGATAAAGATAACAATAAGAGGGAAGAAAAGACCCTTGGAGACACATCATCTTTTCATATTATTTTCTTCTGTTTTTCTGGTTTTAGGAGTTTTCAGATTTTTCTAGAAAAATTGCACAAATGGAAACAATATGTCCGGCTACTTTTCTATTGAGTTTTACTTCTGTTATGAGTAGCTAAATATTTCTTCTTCGTTGAAGGGAACCACGTTATTATCTAGTATGTATGAGATTTTCTGAATAAAGTTTATTTCATTGATGAATATTAAGTGTCTTTTGTGATGCTTTTTATGATTGAATTGATTGATCTCTAGGATTTGCAACTAGGAATTGATTGATTTAATTTACAGCCATATTAGTAGGATTGACGTTCAATTTTGCTAATCCAAAGTGGCAATTAGGATTACCATCCTTACGTTAGGGATTGAAAATTCTAAGAAAGATACTTATCTAGATTAAATACATTTTGTATGTGTATTATCTTGCTCATTGGTTCACTTAGTTCTTAAAGTTATTAATTAATCAAACTTAAGATCGTATCTAAGTTGTTGGTTAATAAGAGTGATTAGAATACATGTTTCTATTCATTTAATCCTAAGAGATAACACCACTCAATGAGTATTTATTAATGACCTTAATTTTATATCGATAACCCATATTAGTTTAATAACGTAGGTGAATCGAAACCAAGGTTCGTTTATTAATTTTCTAGATCTGATTATTTTCGTTTATTTCCAATTTTTGTCATTTTCAATTTCTAAAGATCACTTTAATTCAAACCCCCAATTTATTTTAGTTTTCAACTTATAAAACATTTACCAATAGATTTCTCATGAGAACGATCTCAACTATTCACTAACTACATATTTCATTATTAGAGTTGGTATTAATTTGGTTGCAGGCAATAACATTACAAAATTTTGGCACCATTGTCGGTTGTCGGGGAATTCTTGATGGTATATGTATATTACAGAAGTAGACAAGACAACTCAATTGTTATTCGATTTAGAGATAGAAAAGACAACCAAGAGGTTATGAAAGCAAACAAAACAAAGACAATAAGTGCTGAAGAAGGAAAAGATGGCTGCAAATTGCATTCTTCGTGAACTAACTGATCCTATGGATGCTTAATAGCCCTATTGCATCAATTTTTTGAATTTGGGGGACAACAATACCTTTGAACTGAAGTCAGGGCTGATTCATTTATTACCTATTTTTTAAGGTCTACCAGGAGAGGATCCTTACAAGCATTTGAAGGAATTTGATGTGGGTTGTATGGTATGAAGCCTACGAATGTGACTGAGGAGCAAATCAAACTAAGAGCCTTCCCATTTTCTTTCAAGGATGATGCCCAAGATTGGTTGTATTATTCTGCTTGTGAAAATGTGCAAACATGGGCTGAAATGAAGAGACTCTTTTCCAATATCAAGAGCTGCCAATAGTAGAAAAGAAATTTGTGGCATCCCACAACACACGGGGAAGACACTATATGAATATTGGGAAAGATTCAAGAAGCGTTGTGCTAACTGTCCCCATCACCAAATAAACGATCAAATTTTGATTCAATACTTCTACGAAGGTCTTTGGCTTACAGACAGGAGTATGATCAATGTTGCAAGTGGTAGAGCTTTGGTTGACAAAATACCAATAGCTGTAAGAGATTTGATAGCAAATATGGCTTCCAATACACAACAATTCAGGATTCGTTCTAGCTATAATTCAAAACAAGTAAATGAGGTGAATGTGACAGCGTTGGAGAAGAGATTAGATGATCTTACATCTTTAGTGCAGCAACTTACAGTTACAAAAAAAGAAGAAGCAAGGGCATGTGGAATATGTTTGATGTTGGGACACTTCACTAATGCATGTCCAATTTTGCAGGAAGAAAGTGGAGAACAAGTCAATGTCATGGGGGGATTTTTTGGACAAAATCAAAGGAAATATGACCCATTCTCTAACACCTATAATTTGGGTTGGCATGACCATCCAAATTTACGTTATGGGAACTCTCAAAGACAACAAACTACTACAAATTTTCAGCAATATAGGCAACCATATGTTCCTATACAACATTAATAATTGGTGCCCAATTCCGAAGACAAGTCTTCTTTGGAAGATATAGTTAAATCTTTAGCCACTAACACATGACATTTCAGCAAGCTACTTAAGTTAGTATTCAAAATCTTGAAAATCAATTCAGCCAAATGGCAACAGCTATCAATCGGTTGGAGGCACAAAGTTCTAGAAAGTTTCCTACTCAAATTCAGGTATGTAGAAATTTGTTGTACAACCTCCTTTTCCTAGTCGACTCACCAAAGAAAAGAAAAAGATATAGGAGACTTTTAGAAAAGTCCAGGTAAATATTCCAGTGCATGATGCCATTAAACAAATCCCTCATTATACTTAATTTTTTAAAGAACTCTACACTTCAAAACGAAAATTAAAATTTGATGAGAAAGTGCAATTGGAAGAGAATGTTTCATCCATACTGCAAAAAGCTACCACCTAAATGTCAACACCCAGATATGTTTTCTATTCCCAATAAAATTGATGATTTGAGAATTGAAAAAGCTATGTTAGATTAGGGTGCATCAATAAATATCATGCCTTATGATATTTACAAGTCTTTAAACATAGGGCCTCTTAAAGAACCTAATGTAGTGATTTAATTAGCGAATCGTTCAAATGCTTATCCAAAGGGCGTGTCAGAGGATATCTTAGTTCAAATGGGTGAAATGCCTTTTCTAGCTGATTTCTATATTTTGCAGATGGGAAGTGTTGATGTATCTTCTTCAACTCTAATTTTATTTAGAAGGTCATTCTTGAAAACCACTAGAACAACAATTGATGTTTATGATGGATCATTAACTACAAAATTTGATGGTGAATTAATTAAATTCAATATATACAATGCCATGAAAATTTAGGATGATGAACAACCTGTTGTTTATGTGGATTTTATTGACACTTGCGTGCAGGAAAATTCATCACTAAATGGAAGAGATAAACTTGAGACAATTCTTGAATCGGGAGAGGCATTACAATGGCAATCAATTACAGAAACATTAGTGCCCATCCACGAACTTGAAGTTTTGTTTTGTCATTTGGAGAAAACTAGGTAATTGGTGAAGCAACTATCTTATGTGGAGTTATCCCGAAACAACTCTAAGCTATTGCCTTCATTGATTTAGCCACCTACGTCAGAGTTTAAAAGTTTGCTTAACCATCTAAAATACATATTTTTAGGTGAGCAAGATACATTACTTGTTACTATCTCAAATAAACTCACTCTTTTGTAGGAAAATCAATTGATTTAAGTGTTAAGACAACCTAAAGAAGCCTTCGGATGAACAGTGGCTGATTTATAGGGCATTATCCCCACCATTTGTATGCACTGAATAATGATAGAAGATGAAGTCAATGAGGTGAGGCAACCCCAACGTCATTTGAATCCACCCCATGATGGAATTGGTGGAAAAGGAAATCTTGAAGCTTCTTGATGCTGAAATTATTTATCCCATTTCAGATAGCAATTGGGTAAGTCTGGTACAGGTAGTTCCAAAGAAAACTGGGGTAACTGTAATAGAAAATAGTGATGGTGAGTTGATATCCACTTGTGTTCAAAATGAGTGGAGGGTTTCCATAGATTATTGAAAGCTAAATTTGGTTACTAGAAAAGATCATTTTCCGCTTCCATTTATTGATCAAATGCTTGAAAGACTTGTAGGTAAATCTCACTATTGTTGTTTTGATGGTTGTTCAAGATTTGGTTGCACCAAAGGACCAAGAGAAAACAACTTTCACATATCCATTCGACACCTTTGCCTACCAAAGAATGCTATTTTGGCTGTGTAATGCACCAGTGACATTTCAAAGATGTATGGTAAGTATTTTCTCTAATCTTGTGGAAGATTGTATGGAAGTTTTCATGAATGATTTTATGGTTTATGGAGAATCTTTTGAAACATGCATTATCAACCTTGAAAAAGTGCTTAAACGTTGAATTGAGACTAATTTGGTTTTAAATTATGAAAAATGTTATTTTATGGTTGATTAAGGCATAATTTTTGTTCATATAATCTCTTCTAAGGGAATTGAGGTCGATAAAGCTAAGATAGATGTTATCAAATCTTTACCTTATCCTGCGACTATGCAGGAAGTTCGCTCTTTTCTTGGTTATGTAGGATTCTATCGGAGGTTTATCAAAAAATTTTCGAAGATTGCACAACCCATGTGTAGACTACTCCAAAAAGACGTAAAATTTGATTTTGATGAGCCATGCAAGATTGCATTTGATGAACTAAAAGGACAACTCACTATAACCCCAATTATTCAGCCACCGAAATGGGATATCCCCTTCGAATTAATGTACGATGCCTCGAATTATGTAGTTGGAGTAGTTTTGGACTAAAAAGTGGATAAAGTACCTCATGTCATTTATTATGCCTCCATGACACTAAACGATGCTTAGAAGAATTATTCCACGACGGAGAAAGAATTTTTGGCTATAGTTTTTGGATTGGGAAAATTTCGGTCGTACTTATGGGGACATGAGTGATCATTTATTTAAACCATGTAGCTCTGAAATATTTGGTGACTAAGAAAGAAGCAAAACCAAGGTTGATTCGGTAGATTTTACTCCTACAATAATTTGAGTTGGAAATATGCGACAAGAAGGGAGCTAAAAATTTGGTGGTTGATCATCTCAGTCAGATCACTCCAACCAATATATCTGAAGTTTTGCAAGATGAATTTCTAGATGAAAGTCTCTTTGCAATCTAATAAGGAATTCTATGGCATGTTGACATAATAAATTTCTTGGTTACTACGTCCTTACCTAGTGATTTACCTGGAGCTAAAAAGGATAAAATTAAAAGAGAGGATAAATATTACATATGGAATGAACCTCATCTTTGGAAATTTTGCGCTGATCAAATTATTAGGTGTGTTGCAGATAATGAAATTCCTTCCATATTAAATTTTTACCATTCATCTGTATGTGAGGGACACTTTGGTCCTACAAGAACAACTTATAAAATTCTTAAATGTGGTTTATTTGGCCCAAATTTTTTATGATACTTACATGTTTTGTAAGTATTATGATCATTGCCAAAAAATAGGTAGTCTAGGATGAAGAGAACAAATGTCACTTACAAATATCTTGGTATGTGAAATTTTTGATATATGGGAAATTGTGTAACACCCCACTCCCGCTGGACCTGAACCCGATATCGATAGTGATACCCGATATCGATAGTGATATTCGAATTCGTGCCCCGCGAGGGTGGCGTGTCACATCACTTAACACTTAAAAGTCGGAATGTATTTTTTTAAAAAAACCACAAACATAAAGAACAGAAAGTTAATAACCAAACATTCACTTTGTTTTATCATCATTTGATACAACCACAATAAAATCAATAGTACCTTTTATTTGCCACCTGGGCCCATTTCAAATTACACAATACAAATGCTTTCCAATTT
>JAOTAY010054661.1:0-19355 GCA_025629805.1 Erythroxylum baracoense | reverse complement strand
TTTTTTTTTATGATTTATCTCAATTTATGTACGGAGGTAAATTAAATAAATTTGTTCGTTTTAAGTATCCCTGGTGGAGAATTCCTCCCCCGTGGGCCACGGGTCCAGATGTCACTTAAGACGTCGGGCCGTGGACCCGCCCGGGGAGGGGTTCCAGCATTTTATGTATAAGTTCTTTCGATTTTTGGATTAATTCAAGATAGGCAATCTAAATTCTCACTCTTGGATCTCCTATCTCACATCAACTACGAGAAAAAAATTAAAGAAATCAAAAATAAAATAAATAAAATGAAAATAAGTTTAAGAAAAGTAGTAGACCTAAGTTCCCTACCAACAATACTAAAAGCTTAATCGACTGAATCTGTAAGCACATAAAGTCAATTATAACAAGTTTATAAAACTGGAGTAATTTATGAGTATCAAATTCCTCAAGGAACTACGTCACTATTATCATTAATCTTAGCCTAATAAATAAACTAAAAGTTGAATTTATCCAAGATAATTACACAACCAAAATAATAAAAAATATAAATAGATAATGAAGGAAAATTAAATAATTATATGTTAAATCTTTAATGTTCACTTATAGGAAATTTCAACTACAACATAAGTTAATTATTTGTTTTGAAATAACAATCAAAATAAGATATCTATGCTTTCTCTCGAGGCACATAAGTATATCTAATTAGGTAACCATTACCTCTTAATATGTAATTTAACCTAGTTTGTTAGGCTTAGTTAATCTATTTGGTTATCACTAAAATATAAGATACTTTCATTCTCTAGCATTTTTATTCTCCTATTATACATATTATATTTTGCCTCTTGTTCTTTTATACAATCCCCATTCTATTATAGTCAGGCATAAATTTAGTAATTAAAAACAAAGAGAATAAATTAAACTAATTATGTATTGATAATTGAAGAATCCTTACAAGCTACATCCTTACCCTCAATTAGGATTTTTTGCCACTAAACATAATGAAAACAAAGCATAAATAATTCAATTTCAACATAAGCAAAAGAGTAGAAAGAAAGAATAGGAGTAGTTAACAATCCATATGGCTTTGAATAGCTAGTAAAAATGCTCTCACCTCTTACCTCTCACTAAAAACTTCCCTCTTTTTCATCCTTTTCAACCAGTTTGAACTAGGTTTCATTCTTACCCTTTTTAGCAAACTTGCCAATTAAATTCTTTCCTGCCTTCCATTTTAGGTCTGAAAATTACTATTATTGGTAACAAGCCAGACAATGCGAAGCAAAATTGAATAATGAACCTCTTTTAAACCTATTTAATGTGGACTCCTTTCAACCATTAAACCCCACCAAACTAAGAGACTCACTAGCGACAACTAAGGTCTAGCAATAACCACATCCTAAGAAGCTGAACTACAGTCAGATGGTAGCAGGAGATCCTAATTACTTTGGAAGATTACAATATAATAAACTAACTTCAACTAGTTAGTGAAGGAGCTCCCATTTCCCAACCATCTGAATTTGTCCAGAAAGGAGCTAAGAAATGACAGATTTTCTTGGTAGGCTATTTCTTGAATTAACATTTCCTATTGTATAACAACGGGCTAATAAAACCTAGAAAAGATGGGGGCCTATTAACACTTTGGTGAATGAAGATGAGTTTTTCATTTTTATATTCTCCTATAAGGAAATAGTGCAAAAGGTAATAGATTTATGCCTTTGGCATATCCAAAAGAGGCCTTTATTCATTAGGAAATGGGTTCTAGGTTTTTCCTTGGATAGATCCAAGCTGGACAAAATCCCAATCTAGGTTAATTATCACTGTGCACCCCTTGAATATTGGTCCTTAATGGGGTCGAGTTACCTTGCCAACTTAGTTGGGGTCCCTATAGGCCTAGATGATAGTAATGCAAATCTCAGTAGGATTAGATTTGCACGGGTCTGTATGAAGGTGGAAATCTAAAAGGAACTTTTAGGGCAGCAGAAGATAATGAAACTAAATGATAAACGTTCCCTTATATAAGACATTTTAAGTTTCTTATCCCTGGAAACCATTAAAGAAGGAAGCTATCAAAGTTTGGAGATAAAAAATCCAAATGAAGCAACATCAATATCATTAGAAAGCCTATTACAATCAACAGAAAGAAATGAGAAAATGGTGATTATTATTGAAAACTAGGTGGTGCAAATTGAGAAAATATAGAGTCAACAAATTACCAAATTGTAAGATGACTATAATCTCAACTATGTAGAGCCTAAAGGAGATTAATTGCTAGAAGAAATTGGTATTATAGTCTAAGTTTCATATTTATGACACAGAAGGAAGGAAAAATCAAAACTAATAAGAAAGTAAATGAAGTACCAAAAGAGAAGAATAATGAAGTTGACAAAGTTACTAATCTCCTGAAAGATTCAAATCCTTTAAGTCCAAGTAAACACCCTAGTACTAGTGGTTGCAGAACTAGGAATAGAAGCAACAAAAATGAGCACTAAGATGAGTCTATTAGTATGGAATGTTAGAGGTATAAATTGCCTAAATAATCAACTGGATCTTAGATACATTCTTTGCCTTAAAAAACCACATTTTTTTGGCCTCATTGAGACTAAAATAGTTTTTTTAATAAAAAGCATTGGATTAATATTAGTAATCATGCTGCTAATCCAAATGGAAGAGTTGTAGTGTCCATTAAGCACTCCATCTATAGACTGGTAAAGTGGAACTTTATAGACCAATCTATCTATTATGATGTGATTCTCAATACTAAAAATACTTTGCTAGTAATAACTGTAATCTATAAGGCAATTGGGAGTTACAAAGAAAATCCTTATGGGTATATTTGAACAAACTAAAATCCACAATCAACTGTCTATGGTTATTAGGAGGCTAAAATTGTACCATGTCTCCAGTTGAAACAAATGCTCATTTAACTAACTTTAAGCTTATGTCTGGTGGACCTAAAATCTAATGGAGATTTTTTTACATGGAGTAATAACCATCATGGGAACATACTAATTCAAAGGAAGTTAGAAGGATGTCTAGTCAATGGGGAGTGGTTAAGTAGATTCCTTGATAGCTACAAACATTTTGGGAATCCCTTGATCTTTGATCATGCTTATATGATGGAAGACTTGGATGCAAGATTAGTACTTAAGAAGGATCCCTTTAAATTTTTTTAAATCTTTACTCCATCATCCCATGTTTGAGTATATAGTTTCATGTGGAATAGATACTTATATTAGAGGTTCCTAAGGTTACCAATGTATTTAGAAACTGAAAATGATTAAGACTGAATGTATTCAAATTATAAGGAATAACTTAGAACTTATGATTCAGGACAAGAAAGAAGCCTTTAAAGCTTTAAATAAGGCTTAAGAAGCCCTTACACTTTACCCTATTGATCTCTTGTCAAAAGTTGTAGAAAGAGTTAAGATTATAAAGTATTACAATGCACTGGAATATAACACCCAGTTAAGACAAAAAGTAAGAGTTCTTTGGTTACAAGAGGGTGATAGGAACTCCAAATGTTTTCACAGTGTGATCCAATGCAGGAGAAACAGAAACAAGATCCTTTTTTTGAAAGATAAGAGAATTATATCTATAAACAAAGGGAAAATTAAGAAAATGGCTAGGAAGCATGTTAGTAAAATCCTCGGGAAGATCAATGATGTTTTTGATTTTCCTGATGTGCTCAAGAATCAGTAATGATTTTCGTTCCTTATCATCATATCCCAAATCTGATTAAGAAGGTTATAAAAAAAGAAATCAAAGTGGTTGTTTTCTCTTTTTATCTAGATAATGCCCCAGAGCTAGATAGATTTAATGTAAGATTCTTTCAAAGAAGATGGAATCAAATAGGCTTAATGGTAATCTTCACAGCTATGGAATTCTTTAAGAGTGTATAAATATTGTCTGAAATCAATAAAACTTATTTGTGCCCCTTTTCTAAGATCCAACTTGAAGAATTAGTGACTACAGACCAATATCCTCTTATAATATGTTATACAAAGTCATTTTAGAAATCTTTGCTAACAGATTGAAAGGTACTCTTCTTGACATTACCAACCACAGCCAAAGAGCACATGTGCAAGGTAGAAGCATAAAAGACAACATAATGCTAGCATATGAGCTTTTAAGAGGATATGGCACTAATAAGCATATAAAATTGTTTACCTTACAGATTGACTTTACCAAAGCTTCTGACAATGTTAATTGGAAGTTCATTTGAATCTCCCATCAATTGCTTAATTTCCTGAGAAATTCATACAATGTATAAGAGCATGCATCACTATAGTTCCTATTCAGTTACTTTTAATAGGGAACCTTTTGTTCTCTTTAAAACTAGTCAGAGAAAGAGACCTTTTGTCTCCATATTTATTTATTATCATAATGGAAATGATTCCTAGAATCACCAATATGGACATTACAAGAACCCACAACTTCATAATTAATTATAAGTGTGGCAAGCTAGGCATATCCTACCTTACATTTGCTGATGGTCTCATTATGCTCAGTGGTGCAGATATAAGCTCAATAGATGTTCTCATCAAATTACCAGAGGAGTTTAAGGAAATCTCATATATATCTTATAACCCTTTAAAAAGCTCATGTTATAGATCCATCTCTTCTAATCCTAATGTAGGATCAATTGCAAATTCCAATTGCGGCCCTCTAAAAACTATTCTTCCTTTTTTCAAATATTTTGGAGTTTCAATTTTCTCCAATGATTTAACCTCAAAAGTTTGTAATCTTAGTTCTTGTTACTTAATAGTTTTCATATATAGTATTGCCTAAAGGTAAAATGAAAGAGATACATAAATTAGTAAGGGACTTCATTTGGAATAGCACAAACAACACCATTAAGATCCCAAGCGTAAGATGGAGCATACAGTGATTACCTAAGGTGCAAGGAAGACTTAGATTGACTTTAGCTAGAATAATGTAAAAGGTTCTCATGGCAAAAAATCTCTAGAAAATTTGCACAGATAAACATAATTTATAGGTACAATGGATCCATTCATACCACCTAAAAAATCAAAGTATATAGACAATGAAGCCCAAACACTCCCAATCTTTAATTCATTATGAGAATTAGACCTCTGATGCTACCTTATATGAAGTACACAATTGGTAATGGAGAGATTGTTGACTTATGGTTTGAAAATTGGCACCCTATAACCCCCATTTATGCACTATAGAAAACTTTTAAGCTCTTAAGGATATTATTCCTCTCAATATCAAAGTCAAATTTTGTATTTTGAATGGTTCCTGGACATAACCTTTCCACCTTACTGGATGTGTCCAAAACATCATCTGCAACTGACCACATTATTCTCCTAACAATAACTCTAAGGATTGCATATAACTGGTTGGGTTGTCAAAGCCCTTAAAATTAATTCTGATTCTCCAAATTTCTTGTAATAGTCATAGAACTAGGTCAAATCCCAAGAGAACTAAACATTAGTTTCTTAATTTCAAATAATAACATAAAGTTGGGGTGTTTCAAGTAATTAAATAATTAAATAAAATTAACAAGGAACTAAAAATAAATTAACTAAATATAAAAGGGAGAAATGAATATTTGTCACAATTCAAGCAGTTAGTCTAAAACATATTAGGATAGCTATAATAAGTCTCAAGTTTTCCTAATTTAATTGGTTTAAAACCAACATCCAAACTAAAACTTACCATCAATTAACTGGGTCTGATAGCAATCCACATCGATTAAATGATAACAATAAGTTTAGTAAAAAAGACTAAACCCTAAATTAAATAATCAAGATAGCTGTAATTATTCAACTTATTTTTATTTATCTTAAGGTAAATATGCAAATTCATAAATAAACTATTTGCTACTTGTACCAATCCTTCATGACAATTACAAATCATTGAACTCATGGATAGCGATAGAATAATAACATTAAATTAATTTTTTATATTAATCAATATTAATGATCCATCAAATATAAGAACTAAAAACAAGAAATAGTTGAATTAAAACATGAATAAAAGTTTAGAACAAATCCTTAAAGGTTACAACTAGAGTTTCAAATCTCCTTAAATCCAAATAATTGAGTTTAGCCACATATGATTTTGTTCCAACACCAAAGATAGAAGAAAGATGAAGAATTGAGAGAAAAATATGAAGAAGAAAGATTGATTCTTGAGAGGTGAAGAACGTCCCTTTTATAGTGTTCTCCTACTTTACACCTAATTTTTCCTATCTTGCAAAGATGCCTATCTAAAACTAATCCTAGTCTCTTCATGATAGGGATAGAAGGAAGATTACTACTTAGAACTTCAACTCTTCAAGTAGTATTTGGCTTTATCTCCCCTTATCCATTGCAGTCATCTTTTCACTTTATCCGAAATTTGTGATTATCATCAATAATGTCCCAATTTGATGCAATCTCCACTTTTCATCTCCTAAAATAAAACAAACATTAATTTTCCTATTTAAGCATCAAAATAAATCCAAAAAAGGAGATAATATCAATTAATATATCAAGATTAGATGTTATCAAATTGCCCCACACTGGACTCTTGCTTGTCCTCAAGTATACATCAATTCAATACATCAATTATTGATAGTGGTAGTTTACGTTATATTTTGGTCGTCATTTTAGTTTGTTTTTAGGTGTTGATTAGATGAATTGTACATGTTTGGGTTTAGAATTATGACAACGTGACTTTATGTTTATGTTTTTGAGTGTTATGTGGTTTAAAGCTTGATATTGGAATTAATTTTGTGCGTTTAAGGTATTTTGATGTGTTTGTTAGTATATGAAATCAGATGAAGAAGATTGAAGGAAGTTGGAGAAAGCATGGACGAAGAGCTAGTGTTATGATTGTGACATCCCTGTCAAGTCATGACAAAAGACATCAACCCAGGATCACAATCATGAGACCCTTGTCATGATTGTGGCAGAAGGCAAATTTTAAGGTCCATGATTGTGAAGGCATTTTTCACGGGTCACGACATTAACACCCCTGTCATGATTGTGACAGGTGCTCGTCAGATGCGGGGATCTCCTTTTGTTTTCATTTTTAGAGGGTCTTTTTGAACTTTTTGGCTTGGGTAAAACCTAGCTTTTACCCTAAATGACCTGGAACTATATAAGATCATAAAACGACCCTAATCAAGAGAGCCTCCATTTTGTCACTTAAGGAAAAAAGACAAAAAAGAGATAAGAAGGAGAGAAGAGAAGACGGAGCTGCAAGAGCTGCTGTCCAGCCACTCTAACGATCCGTTCCAAGTTATTTCTACATTCCTCTTGTATTTTTGCTTCGTTTAATGTATACTTTGGACATGAGGATGTTGAATATATTGTTAAGAATTTTTTATCATTTTGGGATTGATTCTTGAATCATTTTGTGACCTAATGAAAATTTTTGGGTGTTATAATGTGTATGGTTTTTGTATACTTCGATAACAAATCGAGAGATTGAACCAATAGTAAAATGAGTAGGTTGGGTAATGAGAATTAACAACCTAATAGATCATATAAACATCAAATTGGTAATTATATAAAGAGAGATCTTGTATGAAAACCCAATTGTCTATTAGACTGCTTAAGAACTAATTAGAGATGTAGGCTATTTCTGTTACTTGAAAAATTGTAAAATCAAAATTTTAGATTCAATTAGGGGTTATTAACTAAGGTTTAATGATTAGATCTTGAGAAAGAATAATCAACCCTTCAGAATTCTAGGACCAATACCAATGAAATAAAAAATGATTAGGGTAGCAAATTAACAATAGATAGAATGCCATCTTCTTATAATTGTTTGATCTTGTTTTGTTACGATATCTCAATTGATAAGTGGTTAGTGCTCTATTTTAATCCACTTGTGTTAATTTCAGTATTTCAATTTCAGTCAATCCATATCCAATTGCTTAATCTCCCGTTTAGTTTATTTTCATTTTTATCACATTTCTAGACCTTAGACAAAGTTAGGATTTAATTAGTTTAGCTAATTCCTCGTAGGACCGACACCTCAACTATTATGCTTATGATCTATGTGCTTGTAGAACATTGAGGGTTTTATATAGACAAAGTTAGGATTTAATTAGTTTAGGTAATTCCTCGTAGGACTGACACCTCAATTATTATGCTTACGATTTATGTGCTTGTAGAACATTGAGGGATTTATATAAGTAAAATTTGCTCAACAAGTTTTTGGCGTCGTTTCTTGAGAGCTAGTTTAGGATTAGTTGGATTTCTTTGTTCTAAGGACTTTTTCACCTTTCTTATGTCCATGCTACTATATGAACACAAGAGTCTCAAAGTTTAAGCATGATCACTGAAATGTTAGCACTTAATATCACCCGATCGGAACTAGCAATTTGACGAGAAAGATGCCAAGAAGAAGAAATTGAAGAAACAACGAGGGAAGAGTTTAATCAAGAATTCAATCAATGAGTCAATTAAGGAGACTAGTAACGAACTTTAATGGGTTTTATAAGACCTGGATTCAACACTGCAAATTAAGGCATCACTCGACCATCGATGCAAGCTGCATCATTCGAGATTAAGCCAGCCTTGCTAAATATGCTGCAAACTAATGTGCAGTTTTACAAGTTAACTAGTGAGGATCTTAACCTCCATTTAGTGAATTTTCTAGAAATATATGATACCTTTCAATATCATGGAGTATCGGAAGATACTATTAGGATGAGGCTCTTTCCCTTCACTCTTAGGGATAGAGCCAAGGCATGGTATCACTCATTAAACCTAGCAAACATCACAACTTAGTAGCAGTTGGTGGGTGCATTTTTGGATAACTACTTCTTTCTTACTAAGACAACAAAGTTTATAAAGGAAATTACAAATTTTCAATAAAGTGATGGGGAATCACTTTATAAAGCGTAACAACGGTATAAGATTTTGCAAAGGAGGTGCCCTCACCATAATTTACCTAAAGAATTCCTTCTGCAAACCTTTTACAATGGAGTTACTCCACCCACACTGGGCACCATTGATGTAGCTTCTGGAGGATGAGAAAGATGGTTGAGGAAGTGGAGGAATTGTTGGAAGAAATGGAAAGTAATAGTTGCCTATGGACGATATATAGAAGTAAACAGCAAACAACCTTCGTGAGCAGAAGGGTGTCATTGCTATTGACTCAATAAAAAAAATGCAAGCCAAAATTGACAACTTAACATGACAACTTAACAACTTAAAACCCTCCTTTTCAGCTCCTGCTAAATCAATTCAGCAGAGATTTGAATTATATGCATAAGATAACCATGGTACTATCAACTGTTTCTTAATGCAAAAAATTAAAATGAAACAACTCAACTATATGGGAACCCAGTTTGGTCAAGGAAGGGGAAACATCTTTACTCCAACACATAATCTTAAGTGGAAGAACCACCAAAATTTTTATTGGGCAAACAATGTGGGAGGTCAATTCTGATTTCAACAGGAGAAAATCTAACTCTATGGATCCTAAGTTAGACCAAAACTTGGACAAGATCGGAAGCATGGATAATGCTCATAAGAAGTTGGAAGGAAGATTTGAACTAGTAACAAAGAACCATGCCTCTTCCTTCTATAACTTAGAGATTCAAATGAGCTAATTGGCAAATGCATTGTCTGCACGAAGTGCGGGGAGCCTCCTGAGCAACATTGAAACAAACCCAAGGGAGTAATTAAAGACATTCACACTTCAAAGTGGGAAGGAACTGGAACAACCCACAGAGACAAAAGCTGCACCCTACCATATAGAGAAGAACTAAGAAAAGAAGGATGTGGACATGCACAAATACACTTCTTATGTTGCCCTTCCACCATATCCACCCAAGATCCCATATCCTCAGTGATTGCAAAAGAACAAACTAGATGCCCAATTTGCGAAGTTTGTGGAGAAATTGAAGAGTTTGCAAATAAATCTTTCTTTCGTCGAGGCATTGGAACATATGCCCAAGTACATAAAATTTTTGAAGGAAATATTATCGAAGAAGTGCACGTGGGAAGAAAACCAAACGGTAGCGTTAACTGGCAGCTATAGTTCCATAGTCACTAACCATATGCCTTCCAAGTTGCAGGATTTAAGGAGTTTCACAATACCCTGTGTGGTTGGTGAATTTGAATTCACAAAGTGCTTATATGATTTAAGAGCAAGCATTAATCTTATGCCTATGTCAATATTCAAAAAATTAGGGCTCAATAAGGTCAAGCCAACCTCAAGAGCCGCATTTTGTCCTTTCAATAATGATAGTCTTTACCATTGAATGCAGAAGGCCTTGTGACTGAGGCACCTTCAGCTATAAGAACATGTGATTCAAGTAGAGATCTTTGTCCTCACTTTGTAACAGTGTTTTTTTCGAAACTTTGCTCTAATACCAACTGAAGTAAATCACTTGTTATTATAGAAATCATGTATAATATGTAAAATACACAATAAGGGGGGTTAAATTGTGTTAAATCATTTAAGATAGTAATCTTTAAAAAACTTCTTAATTTTCTTGAAATATTTAGACGATTACAAAACAACGCACTTATTTTGTTTGAGTAATACAAAAGCAGAAATAATATCTATTCTTCTAACAACAAGAAATTAAAGAGATAAGGGTTAGAGAATATGACACCGCGAGTTACACTGGTTCACCCTTAACCTTTGGGCTACGTCCAGTCCTCAAAGTTTATCTGAGATTTCACTATCTCTTGTAACTTTACAAGTATTATTTCTCACTTCCAAAGCCTCTTCAGGTCCCTTTCAAAAAGTATTCTTTATCTACTATCTTAGCCTTTTCAGGCTCTAGCCTTCCCTTTCACTAGAAAAGATATTGTTTGAGTTTTCTAAACTCACGTTACAGATGTTCTCGATCTCTCTTCTTCCTTCTTTTCACTCAGGATATTTTTACAGTTTACTCACTTAATCACAGAATTATTTTGTGTGAGTAGAAAGTTGAGAGTTGAGAGTTGAAAGTTGAAAGTTGTAGGTTTTGTCTATGACTACAACTGATATTTCTAGTCTAATTCTCCAACGGTCTTCTTGAGAAAACTGCTTGTAGAATCTTCAGAGATCAGTTATTAGTTGAGTCTTGTAACTAACTCCAATTAACTAAGTAACTGACGTTGTAGATTATTCTTCAATTATATCGTCTTGATTTGATTTATATGCTTCTTCTTATATCTTCGCTTCGTCATACGACTTCGCTTTGTCTTACAACTTTGCTTCACCTTACAACTTCGTCTTAGACATGTGACTTCATCTGGTCCGTCTTACACTTTGTCTTAGTCTGCTCTTTGAATATCATTTTGATTTGATGATTTGTGCTACTTACATTTATCTACGCACTTAACAAACTCATCAAAACAGTTCAGACACTTCTTTTATTATTATTATTTGGCTTTCATCAAAATCAATAGAAGAAGTGAAGTCTTCTTAACTTATCATACTGTTCTACAGCAAGGGAAATGTGGGCCAAACTACAAGTCACGTTTGAAGGAACGAATGAGGTAAAGAAGCATAGAATAAGTCTTTTAGAGAACCAATACGAAACTATTGACATGAAACAGGGAGAGATCACAGAAAATTCTTTGAACGCTTTAATAACATCATCACAGCCTTAAAGAACTTGGGAAAGATATATCCCAATGACGAGCTCATAACGCAGATTATAAGGTCACTATTAAAGGAATGGAGACCTAAGGTGACAACTCTAGAAACGACAAAGGATCTAGACACTATTTTACTCGACTGGCTACGAGGAAATCTGATGATCCTTGAACCCGAGCTTAGGTGAGATGAAGGATCCTCCTACAGAAAAGGAATGACACTAAAATCAATTGACTAATCAAATGGTGATGAAAGTCACAATGAGTTGCAAATAGATGGAGATGACGAGTTCAACTTTATGGTCAAAAAATATGCTCACTTCTATAAAAAAGAAGCTGATGAAGAAAAGAGAAGGAAACAAAGATGGAAACAAGAAGTTCATATTAAAAGGCAACAGCAGCAATATCAATACACAAAATAATCAAATCATATGCTATCACTATAAGAAGCCTAAACACATAAGACCAGAATGTCCTCTTCTTCAAAAGGACAAGTCAAAGAACAAAAAATCTAGAAAGCAAGTGATGATTACAGCCTAGTCAAATGAGGATTTTGAAAACTTTGAAGAAGGAGAACCAGAAGAAGTCAGTAACATTTGCTTCATAGCTAAATCAAGAGGCGATGAGGTATATTATTCTAACTTTGATATTTTAGTTGATGAATTAAAAAATGTATATCATGAATTGTATGATCAGTACAAAAGGTTGATAGTGAAGTACTTTAAAGAAGTTGAGAAGTCCAAGAGCAATGATGCATCTTTGAAGAGTAAGATTAAATCACTAAAATCTGCAAATGAAAATTTGATGACTAGAAATATGTATCTTGAGGTTGACTATAAGCAAAAGGTTTTTAAAAAGGTAGTTTAGGAAGAAAGAGTAACTAAGTTGGAAAATACACTGCTAAAAATGATTATGATAAGGTAAGACAATAAGAAGAAAAAGTCGCTGCCTTAGAACTTGAAAAAGAGAAAAGTGCTGGAAAGATGTTATCTCTAGAAAAAGATATGGAAAATTTTGTTGATGGAAAGAAGAATCTTGATGCATTGCTTGTAGCGGTAAATGCATTTTTGATAAGGCCAGAATAGGACACAATGAAACTAACAATATCAGGCCATACAAAAACTTCTTTGTTAAATCCAATAGTAGCTATAGCTAAAACAGGAGGAACCTGCTAAGTGGAAAAAATCATAACAACTATCATTCATCTGTTTTATGCAATTACTATGGTTAACATGATCACATTAGCCATTCTTGTAATTTTTGTAAAAAGAAATTATCTCAAATGTATATTTGGAGACAGAAAATTCAAACTATTAACCCAAAAGGACCTAGAAAAATTTGAGTACAGAAAATGAGTTAATGTGTTCTGTAGATATGTATCAAAACGTAGACAAAGGAGAATCAATGGATAGTTGATAATGGCTATTCGAGACATATGACAAGTGAAATATCACACTTCAACTACATTGAAAGAAAAGACAGAGGTAATGTTGTCTTTGCGGACAAAAATAAAGAAAAAGTCACCGAAATTGTTAAAATTGGTGATTCTGACTCTACCTCTATTGATAACGTTCTCTTTGTTGATGGTTTGAAACATAACCTGTTAAGTGTGAGTCAACTATGTGACAATAGTTATAAAGTCATTTTCTATGCATCTCATTGTGAAATTGTCAATATTCATAATGATAATATTGTGTTTGTTGGTCCTAAAAATTATAAAATATATTGTGCTCAAGTAGAAGACATATCCTCACAAAGTGTTAAGTGTTTTGTCTCTCTAGAAAAGGATTCATTTATCTGACACAGAAGATTTAGGGATGCCAACATGAGCATTCTATCAAAATTGTCTAAAAATGAGTTAGTAAGAGGACTATCGACCTTAAAGTTCAAAAGCAATCAGGTTTGTAAGGCTTATTTAAAAGGTAAACAAGTTATAATCAACTTTCTTCCTAAAAATATTGTGTCTACTAGCCAACCACATGAACTTGTACATATGGATTTATTCGGTCCCACTAAGACTCAAAGTTTTAGTGGTAAACATTATGGTTTTGTTCTAGTAGATGATTACTCTAAATTTACATGGGTTTATTTTTAATCAAATAAAGATGATACTTTTGAAGTCTTTAAGAAGCTTTTTAGGAAAATTCAGATAAAAAAGAGTACTGCATTATTTCAATTCAGAGCGATCATGGAGGAGAATTTGATAACAAAATGTTTGAAGAATTCTGTGACAACAAAGGTATAACTCACAACTTCTCTTGTTGAAGGATGCCTCAGCAAAATCAAGTTTTAGAGAGAAAAAACAGAACTTTGGTTGATATGGCCAGGACCATACTGTGTGAAAGTGGACTACCTCATGGACACTAGGTAGAAGCAGTATCTACGACTTGTTATGTACTTAACGGATGTCTTATAAGATCTATACTTAAGAAGACTCCCTTTAAGTTGTGGAAAGTAAGAAAACTGAATGTTGCTTATTTCTGAGAGTTTGGGTACAAATGCTTTGTCCTAAACAATGGACAAGACAATCTTGGAAAATTTGATGTGAGATTAAGTGAAGCCATTTTTCTGGGCTACAGTAGTGCTAGTAAAGGATTCAGAGGATATAATAAAAGAACAAAGAAGATACAAGAATCGTTACATGTGGTATTTCATGAAGCACTACCTTCGACAACAACAACTGACTCAGATGATGAAGAGCATCCATTGATACCTAAAAATACATCGTAAAATCAATCTACACCTATAATACCTTCAGAATTACAAAATCAAGAATGACCCTCTGAAGCTAGAATAGAGCAGGCTCCCTTTTCCTAGTAGGAGCCTGTGCAATGAAAAATGTCGAGAGAATGAAGAGGTCTTGATACACATCAATATATTCTAGGAGATCCCTATGAAAGTATAAGAACAAGATCATCATTTAAGAACAAGTTTGTTACTTTTATCTCAAAAAAAGAACCAAAGACTGTTGAAAAGGCCTTTATTGACGAAAACTGGGTTTTAGCCATAAAAGACGAACTGAATCAATTTGACAAAAACAAAGTCTGGAATTTAGTACCTCTTCCTAAAAACAAAGCAATCATTAGGACTCAGTGGGTATTTCAAAACAACTTGAAAAAAATGGTAAGGTGATAAGAAACAAAGTTAGACTTGTAGCTAAAGGTTACAATCAACAGGAAGGAATTGATTTTGATGAAACTCATGCACCTATTGCTAGATTGGAATTGATTAGAATTTTACTTGTTGTTGTATACTATAGAAACTTTAAGTTGTTCCAAATGGATGTTAAAAATGCATTCTTAAATGGTTATATTAATGAAGAAGTATTTGTCAAGCAACCCCCAGGTTTTAAAGATGAAAACCATTTAGATTACGTGATGAAATTAACCAAAGCTCTATATGGTTGAAAGTAGGCTCCTCAAGCATGGTATAAGAGGTTAAGTAACTTTCTGCTTAAGAATAACTTTCAAAAAGGAAAGGTCGATAAAACTTTATTTATTTAAGAGAAAGGATAATGATTTATCATAATGCAAATATATGTTGATGACATAATATTTGGTGTTACTAATCCATCCTTCTGTGAAGAATTCTTAGCACGAATGTAGGGAGAGTTTGAAATGAGCATGATAGGAGAATGATCATTCTTTTTTGGATTACAAATTAGACAAATAGAAAAAGGAATCTTTATTAGCTAAGACAAGTACACAAAGGAACTCATTAAGAAATATCATTTTGAGAATGCCAAATTGATGGGTACTCTTATGCACACTGAAACTAAACTTAATAAAGATGAAGAAGGCAAGGCTACAGATGAGACAAATTAGAGGAATGATTGGATCACTATTATGTCACATAAGCTCAAGACCAGACATTATGCTTAGTCTGTATCTTAGCGCATGCTTTCAATCAAATCTGAAAGTAAGCCACCTTCAAGTAGTTAAAAGAATCTTTTGATATCTCCATGAAATTATGGATTTTGGACTATGGTATCCAAAAACTGATTCATTTGACATAGTGGGCCATTGTCAAAAAGACACAAGTAGTCATTGCTAATTTCTTGGAGGATGTTTAGTATATTGGTTCTGTAAGAAGCAAAATTGCACAGTGCCTTCGACGATTGAAGCGAAATACACAGCAACTGCTAGCTGTTGTGGTCAAATCTTATGGATGAAGCATTAATTACAGGATTTTTCTCTACACTTTTCTCATATTCCTATATTATGTGATAATATTAATGCTATAAATCTTTCTAAAACTCCTATGCATCATTTTAGGACTAAGCATATAGAAATCAAAAATCACTTTCTTAGAGATCACGTGTTAGAAAGAACCATTGATCTTTGACATGTTAATACTAAAAATCAAATAGCTGACATTTTCACCAAGCCACTCTCTGACAATAGATTTTGTATGTTAAGAAAAGAACTTGGTATGTGCAAACTCTATGATATTATTTCTGCATGAATATTCTCTGCTACTTATCTTTGTATTTCATTTAACAAGCTCCTTTTATTATGATTCCTTAGAAACTCTCTCTTAGTTTAGTAGGCTCCTTAGAGTTTAGAAGGCCCCTTTTAGTTTAAAAGCCTCCTCTTAGGTTAGTAAGTTTCTTCTAGATTAAAAGGCTCCTCTTCTTTTTAGGCTTCTCTCGGGTTAACTTTTTAAGTGACATGTGTCCTAAATATAAGGGAGTCATTCATGGCGTCATTTTAGCCTTCTTAAAAACACATTCGTAATCTGACAATTCTACGTATGCATCTGTTTGAAGATACACAAACCGATTACACTTCTTCTTTTAACCTGTATGTCTACGCATCATCTAAACTTCCCTCGTCTTCTCATCTTTGTCATTCTCATTTGCGTTGCTTATTCTCTCTACACCCTAACTCTCTGCATTCTTATTGCCTCATGTTTTCTCTCTCAAACTTCATCCATCACACTTACAATGGCACAAACTAAATCAAAAGGACAAAAGAAAAGTCCAACTTTTACTGGTAGTCATGGTGCAGCTTATGTTACTGAACATATCTCCTCTAAGCCCCAAGTATTAGTAGTGCACTGGGTTATAAAAGATGATTCAGATGAAGAATATTATTAGTTGATTAGACAACCACGAACTAGACGAAGTCTTGAGAAGCAAGTCGAGAAAATTTATAAACAAAACGAAAACCTTGATGCTGAAAAGAAAGAGGAAGAAGAATCCAAAAAACAAAAAAGGGAAGAAATAAAGAAGGGAAAAGCACCTGTGACTGAAGAAACTATTGATAGAAATAAGTTGTTTTATAAGAGATGATTCCTAAAGAAGCAAAGAAGATAAAAATAACTGCACAAAAAGAAAAGACATCAATACCACCAAAAATGTTTCAGTCAATGGAAGCTAAAGTTCGTTATAAAACATAGTATAAGAAAAGAAAGGAGGTTGCTGGTAGTATCTTGCCTCTTATGATGTTTAATGACATATATATACCCATCTCTCCTTACTTTGTTACCATTGGTTAGGAAAAGTTTTTGAAATTAGATGAGACAGTATGTGATGAGCTCGTCAAGGTATTCTACACATGCATGAAAAGGGAAGAAATCAATGGAAAGCTAGCCATTATCTCATAAGTGCATGAAAGTGAAATTTTAATTTATGAAGAAATCTTAGGAGATATACTGCAAGCAACTCCTATAGGGAGAACTAATTTTCCCTGTCATAAGTGATATATTAATGATCTGGAGTTAGTTGAAGTTATCAAATTCATTTGCCTTTATGCTGAGAACACCCAAGACAGGAGACCCTAGAGTAGGCAATTAGACTTAATACCACGATGCCTTACATCACTTTCAGCTACTTCAAATTTTCCTAAGAGTAGCTCAATTGAAAGGTGTAGCCTACTCGACACTTATGTGGTGTATAATCTGCTAAAAGGAAACAAAATGAATCTTCCAGCTATGATCTTTAGGTTCATGGTGGATAAGGGGAATCATAAGAACACCAGTAGTTGTATGCCTTATTAGATGTTGCTTACCAAGATTTTCAACCATTACGGAGTTCCTATTACAAATCTAAATTAGTATGCACAGACTAAGTTTCACCCTTCCATTCCCTATCAATTTGGATACAAATTGCAAAATAATGTTTGGGTAGATAAAAGATCTTAAAGAGTAGCAGAAAACTTAGATCCTCCTTCAGACTAACAAACTCTTGTTCCTCCTTAGGATAAAAATAGTGCAAAACTCCATCAACAACTGTAAAACATTCAAGCTAATCAAGAACAGATGCGATAACAAATAGATAGCATGCAAAATCAGCTTCTTGACATGTAGATTTTGCTGAGAAAAATCTTTGAATCCCTTCATTAACTTTGTTGCTATTCTTTTCTGCCTGGCTTATTCGAACTTGTGATAGTTCCTTACTCCCTATACTCCATTATTTTTTATAATGATAAAGGGGGAGAGTTTATATGGATTTTTTTTGCATATTTTTGCATATTTAAACTCCAGAGTTTTCTCTTTAAACAAAATGGAGAATGGCCTTTAAACTTCAAAGGTTATTTCTTTATGGTTGCATTTTGACCCCAAATCCAACAATCACAAAATGAAGATAGCATTTTATGGAATCTCAATTCCAATGGGTGTATTTACAAACAATTTTGCTATTCTATTTTCAGAGTTAGTTTCAAAGGAGTTACTTAGTATGAAATACTCTGGAATCACTCTTTAAACCCTAAGGCTTCTGTAATTATGTGGCTTGTTATTAAAAATAAAATTTGAACAGAAAAAGGTGGTTTGGAGACTTTCATCCAATATGTGTACTTTGTAAGGTGAATATGGAGGATATGGATCATATGTTTATTCAGTGCAGATATTCTAAAACAATATGGAGTCGAGTAATGTATAAGCTAGGAGAGTTTTGCTAGAATTATGAGTGGAGTGGGTTGTTGAACTGGATCTTAGCTAAAACTAAGCAATTGAAGCAAAATGTATTGAACCTGAACATAACTTTTACCACCACCATTTATACCATTTGAAAAGAGAGGAATTCTAGACTTTATAAAGGGGCAAATATTGAAAAGCAATACATAGCTGAAGCCAACCTAAACTAGATAAGGGAGATTATGCCAGCTAAATCAGCACACAATCAACTTACTTCTAATGGGAAAATAAGATGGAATATTTAGAATAAGATGCTTGTAACTTTCTATTATTGTTTTTGTTGATTCTCTCTTGTAACTAAAACTCCTTGTAACTTTGTAATAGCTTTGGCATAGTTAATAAAGAATTCTCTTTTAATTCCAAAAAAATGTTCGCATAAGAAAATAAATTAATCAAATTGTTATACTATGAAGTAACATTAAAATTATATTAAAAATTGTATAATCTAATAATAAGAAATGCTTTTATAAAGGAGAGTTATTATAAAGATGCAATAGAAAAGTTTTGAATTAAAAAATTATAGAATTTACCTTATAAACTATACTCCAACATGTCAGTAGCATTATCATAAGATAAAAATGCGTTCTTTATTCTAGAATTATAAGCCAAAATTTTTTTAGTCTATTAAATTGACATATACTTTTTTTAATTATTTTTATCTCACTAGTGTTAACATAGTATTTATATGACATTGGTGAGTTTTATATTAAATATTAAAAAAATCACATAAAATAGTAGCACTATGTGATTTTTTTGGTTTCTAGTTATATATTCTTTGTTATTCGGTTGCTTGATGATCTTTAGTTGAAGATATCCAAACTGTTAGGCCCCGAATCTTTTAGTAAGCATGAATTAAATGATTTTGGTGATTTTGTTGGATAAATTATATTCTCCTA
>JAOTAY010054621.1:0-19359 GCA_025629805.1 Erythroxylum baracoense | reverse complement strand
ATAAACTAGGATTAAAGTGTTTAATCTGGACATCAAAATAATTGAATTTTAGGGTTCCTAATCGAATCACATTCATAATTCAGATTAGCCAAGACTAACACTAGTACCCCATTAGGTTCAAGAGTTGAATCGAATCACGAACTTTAAATGCATAGTCAAGTCACAACCTAAATCTAAACCTCCTTTGTGTGATACATGCATTAGATGCATTTTAAAGGTAGTTATGGACATAGGATCAATTCAATTGAGTTATCCATAATCTAAATGTATATATGATATACATAATCAAGATCATCTAAGGATTATCCATAATCTAAATGTATATATGATATACATAATCAAGATCATCTAAGTATTGATGAGACCAAAGGACAAATCCCTCAACCAAAATATTAGGACTTATGCCTTCCATTGATATGGCAATAACTAGAGTTCTTTTAGAGTTAGGTTGTTGGGTAAACCCAAGCCCGCTCTACACGAATATGTTCAAACTATAGAAATTAGATTTCCATATTAATGGGCTGGTCTTAACTAGAAACATTGATTTATTGGGCAAACCCAAGGTCAACGTGGATAGAGGTGAAGTTGGGTTATATATATAGGATGTATATAAATCAAGAGTTGATAACCCAATAAGTGTGCTAAATCAACAGTTGATGGCATAAGTAGATAGTTGCATAATTGAATGCAATTGGTATGAATGATACCTATCGATTGACCTAAGGTGGCTTGTTGGGCAAGCCCAAGGTCATTTTTGGTGATATTGGATATCGACTCATTAAGAAAACTATAAATTTTCTCAAATTCGTAGTGAGGGCTATGGATTTAAGTAAGAATAGTGGGGCCCATAATGCATGTTATTAAAGTCCTTATAGATATGCATTAAGTGTACATTCTAACACTTTCTCTCGTTCTTCTAGGTTATCTAATCGTACAATATCTTCTAGTGTGAACTTGCGCTCCCTGTTAGATTCCAACAAACTCACGGGACCCAACTTCTTATATTAGCTACAAAATTTGAGAATTGTTTTCAAATCTGAAAAATTAGGATATATCCTAGATGAACCACTTCCCGATCCCCCTGCTGTTGATACATCTGATGAAGATCAGAGAGCTTACAAGAAGCTACTAGATGATATTGAGTTGGCTAGCTGTATAATGTTGGCCTCTATATCACTAAAACTATAAAAGTAGCATGAGGGAATTGTTTGATGAGCAAGCTCGGTCTGAAAGGTTCGATACCTCGAGGTTGCTTTTCCATTCAAAGATGGTCGAGGGATCATCTCCGGTGCAATATGCGCTGAAGATGAATGGTTATGTTGAAAGATTATCCAGTTTAGGTTTCATTATGGATCATGAATTATGTATAGACTTAATTCTGATTGGTTTGACTGATAGTTATTCACAGTTTGTACTTAACTATCGGATGAACCAAATATCCACAATAATTCATGAGCTGATTAATCTGCTCAAAATAGCTAAGTAAACTGTCAAGAAGGATAGTAAAGCTGTGATGCTGGTGATTCTGCTTCTGGTTCTTAAAAAAAGAACCAAAAGAAGAAGAAGAAGTCCAAGAAGCCAGTGTGAGGTGTAACCAAGAAGAAGGCGAAGGAGACAACACCAAATGGGATATGCTTCCATTGTAACAAGAAAGGACATTAGAAGATAAACTGCAAAGCTTATCTAGAGTCACTAAAGCAGAAAAAGGCATTAGATGCCCCACCATCTACTTCAGGTAAGATATTTGTCATTGAGGTTAATACTATTTCTGATCATAACATTTGGGTATTAGATACCGGATATGGCTCACACATATATGTTGATATGCAGGGTCTTAGGGATAGTAGACCGTTCAAGAAGGGAGAGATGGACCTACGAGTGGGAAATGGAGCAAGATTTAGTGCATTAGCTGCAGGAACATATGTTTTGTATCTTCGTAGTAGGCTAGAGTTAATTTTGGAAAATTGCCATTATGTACCCGTTGTGACAAAAAATATTGTATCTATTTCATGTCTTAATAAAGTGGGATTTTATTTAACTTTTTCAAACAATGGTTGATCAATTAAGTTGAATGAAATGTTGTATGATAGTGCTACATTATGCAATGGAATTTACATATTAGATATGTCCAATCCAATTTTAAATATCAATGATAACAAAAGACAAAAACGAGATAACTTAAAATCATCTTATTGATGGCATTGTCGACTTGGCCATATAAGTGAGAAACACACGATTAAACTCTACAAGAATGGTAGCCTAGGGTCATTTGATTATAAATCATATGACACATGTGAATCTTAGTTGTTAGGTAAGATGTCTAAATTACCTTTTAAAGGAAAGGGTGAACGAATGAATGGGTTATTAGGCCTAATACATTCTTATGCATGTGGTCCGATGTCCATTCATGCCAGAGGTGGTTTTGTGTACTTCATTATTTTTATCGATGATTATTCATAATATGGGTATGTGTATCTAATGAGATACATGTCTGAAGTGTTTAAAATGTTCAAACAATTTAGATAAGAAGTAGAGAAACAACTCGGTAAAAGTATTAAGTCATTTAAATCAAATCAAGCTGGTGAATACTTAAATGAGGAATTTCTAACTTATCTTGGAGATAATGGGATAACATCTCAGTGGACTCCACCTTACACACCACAACATAATGGTGTGGCTAAAAGGAGAAACCGAACCTTATTAGACATAGTAAGGTCGATGATGGGCTTAGCAGATCTATCGAAATCCTTTTAGGGTTATAAACTTGAGACTGCCATTTATGTGACAAACATAGTCCCTTCAAAGGCAGTTGAAGTTACTACATATGAGATACGGACTAATAAAAAACTGTATCTTTCATACATGAAAGTTTGGGGTTGTCCGGCTTTTGTGAAGCGGATTCAATTAGACAAGCTTGAAGTGAAGTCTGATAAATGTCTATTTATAGGATATCCTAAGGAAACAATTGGATATCAGTTCTATAATGCTTTAGAGCAAAAGGTGTTTATCTCAAAGCATGCTGTCTTTTTAGATAAAGAGTTTCTTCTAAGAGAAGACAGCGGGAGCAAAGTTAAACTTGATGAAGTTCATAATGTTCAAACAGACGCAAATCAATTACCTAAACCTGAAATTGTTGCTCACAGAGATAAGGCAACAGTTGAACCTTCTAACACACAAAATGTTCGTAGTTCAAGTAGGATACATAATGTTCTAGAGAGATATGGATTTCTTGTAAGCGAACAAAATGACGATTGCTTATAGAGGACGATGAGCCTACAACCTATGAAGAAGCTTTGAAGAGTTCAAAATATGAAAAATGGCTTCAAGCCATGAAGTCTGAAATGGATTCCATGTATGAAAACCAAGTATGGACTTTGGTTGACCCACTCGAAAGGTTAAAAATTATAAGGTGCAAGTGGATTTTCAAGAAGAAAATCGACATAGAAGGTAATGTGATTACCTATAAAGCAAGGTTAGTCGCTAAAGGTTATTGTCAAAAACAAGAAATTGACTATGACAAGATATTTAGCCCCGTAGCTATGCTTAAATCCGTTAGAATACTCCTAGCCATTGCAGCTCATGATGATTATGAAATATGACAGATGGATGTGAAGATATCTTTCCTAAATAGAAACCTAGCTGACGACGTATATATGATACAACCTGAGGGCTTCATATCCAGAGATGGCGGAAAGGTATGCAAGCTTCATAAATCCATTTATGGATTAAAGCAAATATCTAGGAGTTGGAATATCCGATTTGATGAGACAATCAAAGATTTTGGTTTCTCACAAAATCCTGATGAACCTTGTGCGTACAAGAAGGATAGTGGGAGTGCTATCATATTCCTTGTGCTATATGTGAATGACATATTACTTATAAGAAATGATGTCTCAAGTTTGCAATCAGTCAAAGTTTGGTTGTCTCAGAATTTTTCCATGAAAGACCTTGGAGAAGCAATTTATATATTGGGAATAAAGATCTATAGAGATAGATCAAGGAAGTTGCTAGGTCTTTCAAAGTCAACGTACATAGAAAAAGTGCTAAATTGGTTTAGCATGGAGCAGTCCAAGAGAGGGTTTCTTCCCATGACTCATGAGATAAAACTCTCGAAATCTATGTGTCCCAAGATATAAGATGAAAGCACGTCGCATGAGTATGATCCCGTATGCTTCGGTAGTAGGATCAATCATGTATGCTATGTTATGTACAAGACCCGATGCATCTTATGCTCTAAGTGATACAATTAGATATCAATCGGATCTTGTGAGGGTCATTGGGTGGTTGTCAAGACTATCCTAAAGTACTTGAGAAGGACTAAGGATGTATTATTGATATATGGAAATGGAAATCTTGTAGTGAGCGGGCATACGGATGCCAGTTTTCAATCTAACCAGGATGACTCCAAATCCCAGTTAGTTTATGTTTTCACACTGAATGGTGGAGCTATTAGTTAGAAGAGTTCTAAACAAGAGACGACTGAGTCAGAGTACATTGCAGCTACGGAAGCGGCAAAAGAAGCTGTTTGGATTAAGAAGTTCGTCATGGAACTCGAAGTGGTTCCTAGCATAGTAGACCTAATATTGTTGTACTATGACAACAATGGGCCTATTGCTCAAGCCAAGGAACCAAAGTCTCATCAGAGGTCCAAGCACATACTTAGGAGATATCACCTGATCAGGGAGATAATTGATAGAGGTGATTTGAAGATAGAGAAAGTGCCCATAGATCATAACATCGCTGATCCTTTGACTAAGCCACTTCCTCTAACAAAATTTGATTCTTGTGTACTCGCCTATGGTATTAGATACAAAGGAGATTGGCTTTAGTGCAAGTAGGAGATTATTAGAGTAGTGCTCTAAAGTCAATCACCTTTAACACTTTTGTATAAACTTTATTTTGATTAATAAAGCAAAAGGCATTTTTCATTGATTTGAAATTCATTTATATATGAACTAATATTTATCTTAAATAAAATTAATAAAGTCTATGATACAAAACATAGAATAAAGGAAATCATGATGAGATCATGATAATGAGATTCCTATCATGTGCAATTATGTTAGTATTTAAACAATCCCAAGTCATAGGATTAATAAGACTGGACATTATTAATCTGGACAGACTAGCATATATTATACTTCTTGATTTGATCAAGTAGTGAATCTCATAAACTATAAGCATGAGATGTTTAGAGTTAATATGTGGATGCTTACTAAGGGTAGTAAGTGCAACAGATGACTCGTTATGAGATTATCATATGGATGATCTATCAAATGTCAATGATTAATCTCATTATAGCAATGATGCAAATATCCTTAGACTTGAGGAACGCAAGGATATCTTGGATATAAATCCTATGCTTTGACACCATTCCTTGTTACCTTAAGACGAGGTCACTCTTAGGGTGGTGATTAGGTACAGCTATTTCTATTCGAAGTTAATTAGGTAGCCAATAAAGGATTCACCACTCCTGATAGAAGGAGATGATACCCACGGCCTCTTGTCAGGGTCATTACTCGGGAGCCTCTGGCTAGAGCAATTATATGTCATAAAGAGAGTCTTCAATGACACATAGAGTAATGAGATCCTAGGACAAGAACTAACATCACTTGGATTAGATGTGACATAGTCAGTCTAGTGAAAGTTGACACATATCCCATACTCCAAACCAAGTGGGGTATAGTATGGTGAAAGGATGAATTGCACGATAATTGTCTATAGAAAGGTTCATAAGTTGGATAATTAATTATCAAAGAGTTTATGTGTTAATCCACTTATATTTTAACAAATAGGCATCATGAAACCCTTCATCATGTGTTTGAATTAAGAGTTAATTCAAATGCGTAAAATAGTCGGGAACCTAAAGGTCACACACATAAAAGATTGGATGAAAAATAAGTGTGTATGGCCTATTTTAAGTAGGCCACGATCATGGCCTAAGGCGAGGCATGCCACGATCATGGCCAGAAAGGCCATGAATGTGACAGAAGCTGCGAAGTGACATATAAGTGAGTTCTTCACTTATGTGCATGAAGTTCCTTCACTTCTTACACACTCAATTGATAGAAAAAAGGCTCTAGAAGAGTTTTAGAGAGAGTGAGAAGTGTTCTTAAGTTATCTTCATGCAAATTACGCAATTGTTGTATAAATCTTACATACATGTAAGATAACCTTGATCTATCTCCCATGTTGAACATCTACGTGAATCCATCAAGTTTGGTGTTCAAAAACCCTTATGTATTGTTTCATCTTCCTTCTTTGCATGTTCTTGGGTGATCAAGGAAGGATTTGGTGTTTGCAACAACTCAAACAAGGAGAAGAATCAAGAAAGGAGGAGATACACAAGGTAAAAGGTTTACATTTCATGTTCTTTTATACATATCTATGTATGCATGTGAGATTATGTGATTTCAAGTTATCATGGTGTTAGAATCTTGATTCCGACACTTTCACTGCATCCACATGCATGTGATGCATGTAACCATGGCTAACCTAGCAAGAGACAACTGTACAATAGAGCAGAGCTACTGGATCAGGACAGAGAGGCAGAGGTAGAGGCAGAACATAATAATCAGGTCCTAGTGTCAAGACTGAGGAATGGAGGAACCAGCTGCAGTCTCAGGCAAAGGTCTATGCCATCTCCAAACAGGAGGCATAGAACTCTCTAGATGTGGTAGTAAGTGTGTTGAATGTCTTTAATTTAGAAGCATTTGCATTAGTGGATCTGGGATCTATGCATTTATTCATCACACCACATCTGACTTCTAAACTACATTGTGAGAGAGAAATATTGAAATGTGATTTAGAAGTGAGTACACCTATAGGTAGTACTACAGTGATTAGAGTGTTGTGTAAAGGATGTAGCATTTAGAATGATCAGGCAGAGTTGAAATTCGATCTGATAATATTGCAGTTGAGCGAAACAAACCTTATCATAGATATGGATTGGCTCATTGCATGTAGAGCTATAATGAATTGTTCTACTATAGAAGTTATTCTTAAATCCCCTAATTAGTCAAAAGTCATGTTTTGAGGAGTTAGTTAAGTAGTGCCAACTAGATTAATTTCATTCAGGAGTGCTTTGAGACTAATCCAAGGTGGATGTGAGGTTTATCTAGCTCAGATAGTTTATACCTAAAATGAATAGACCATTTAGGATATTCCCATTATTAGTGATTTCTTAGATGTGTTTCCAGATGAATTACTAGGTCTACCTCCAGAAAGGGAAGTAGAGTTTACCATTGACCTTGTTCCAGGTACTACTCCTATATCAATTACTCCGTATAGGATGGCACCTGTAGAACTGAAGGAACTTAAGACTCAATTGTAGGAGATATTAGAAAAGGGTTTTATTAGGCCCAATGTGTCACCTTGGGGAGCTTTGGTTTTGTTTGCAAAGAAGAAAGATGGGACTTTGAGGTTATGTATTGATTACAGACAATTGAATCAGTTGACATTGAAGAACAAGTATCCTCTACTGAAGACAAATGATTACCGAGGACAAATGATTTGCTTGATAAGTTACAGTGAACTCAGGTGTTTACAAAACTAGATTTGAGATCAGGGTGCTATTAATTGAAGATAGCAGAGATTGATGTAGCGAAGAGTGCATTCAGAACTAGATATGGGCATTTTGAGTTTTTGGTGATGTTGTTTGGCTTAACGAATGCTCCAGCTGTATTTATTGTTTTGATGAATAAGGTATTCCAACCTTATTTAGATCACTTTGTAATTGTGTTTATTGATGATATTTTAGTGTATTCAAAAAGTAGTGAGGAACGTGTTAAACACGTGAGGTCAGTGCTACAGATAATGAGATAAAAACAGTTGTATGCCAAGTTTAGTAAGTGTGAATTTTGGCTTAAACAAGTAGTATTTTTGGGTTATATTGTGTCTGGACAAGGCATGTAGGTAGATCGAAAGAAAGTAGAAGTAGTGATGAAGTGGGAAGCTCTGAGAAATGTATCTGAGATTCGAAGTTTCATTGGATTAGCCAGTTATTACAGGAGGTTTGTCGAGGGTTTTTCTTTAATCTCAACCTCCTTTGACAAAACTTCTAAGAAAGGATATACCATTCAAATGGACTGATGATTGTCAAAGAAGTTTTCAGGAGCTAAAGCATCGGTTAACTATAACATTGTGTTAGCTATTCCATCTAGAACAGGAGGGTATATGGTGTATAGTGATGCTTCACACCAGGGGTTAGGATATGTACTGATCCAGCATAGCGGAGTGAGGGCATATGCATTGAGACAATTGAGGTCTCACGAGTTTAACTATCTAGTACATGATTTAGAACATGCTGTAGTAGTATTTGCTTTGAATATTTGGAGACACTATCTATATGGTGAAACTTTTCAGGTATTCACTAATCATAAAAGTTTGAAATATCTGTTGAGTCATAAAGAGTTGAATATGAGACAAAGGTGGTAGATAGAATTGTTGAAAGATTATGAATGTACAATTGAGTATCGTCCTGGTAAAGGTAATATGGTAGCTGATGTATTAAGTAGAAAATCCAATAGCAGTATGGCAAAAGTACAGTTACCAAGGTTGCCTAACCTAGTGCAATTGAGAGCATTAAATATTGAGTTGAATTTGGGGCAGGATGAAGTTTTGTTGGCTACATTGAAACCCATACTAATGTTACATGAAAGAATCAGAAAGGCTCAGAGTAAGGATCCAGAATTAGTGAAGCTTATTAAGAAGTTGAAAGTGAATCTGGGTTCTAAGTTTGAATTGAAAAATAATACATTGTGGTTAAAACAGAGATTGTGTATACCCATGTGAATGATTTAAGGAAAGAGATTCTGGAATGATTTAAGGAAAGAGATTCTGGAGGAAGCACGTGTAACAGCTTATGCTATACCTCTTGGTACTACCAAAATGTATAACATGCTAAAACAACATTTTTGGTGGCTAAGGATGAAGAGACAAGTGGTTTAGTATGTTGCTAAGTTTTTAACTTGCAAATAGATTAAGGCAGAGCATTAGGCTCCAGTTAGTAAGTTATAACCGTTACCTATTCTGGAGTGGAAATAGGAATGAATCACAATGGATTTTATTATAGGTTTGTCTAGGAGTCTGAAGCAACATGATTCCATAAGGGTCTTTATTGATAGATTGACCAAGTCAACTCATTTCTTGCCAGTGAGAGAGAATAACTCACTAGATCAATTAGCTCAGAGATATGTACATAAGGTAGTAAGATTACAAAGGGTTCCAGTGTCTATTGTATCAGAAACATATCCAAGATTTACTTTGAGATTTTAAGGTAGTTTACAGACAGATTTAGGTACGAAGTTGGACTTTAGTATAACATTTCATCCTCAGATAGATGGACAAAGTGAGAGAATGATTAAAAATATTGAGGATATGCTAAGGGCTTATATATTGGAGTTTCAAAGAGCATGGGATCAATATGTGTCTCTGATTGAATTTGTTTATAATAATCACTATCACAGTAGTATCGATATTGAAGGCCCATAACTAATTCAAGATACTATTGATAAATTGAAATTGATCCGAAGTAAAATTAAAGTAGCATAAGACCGACAAAACAGTTATATGGATAAGTATAAGAGAGATATGGAATATCAAGTGGGAGATAAGGTGTTTAAGAGAATATCGCCTTGGCGAGGAGTGCTAAGGTTTGGTAAAAAGGGTAAGCTCAACCCTAGATACATTGTTCCATATAAGATTATCGAGAAAGTTAAACCATTGGCTTACAAGTTAGCCTTATCTACAGAAATGTCTCAGATTAATAATGTATTTCATTTGAGTATGCTGAGGAGATATTAGTCTGATCTGACTCATGTATTACAAGCTTAGGAGGTTGAAATTGCAAGTAATCTGAGTTATACTGAAGAACTAGTTAAGATAATTGGCTATCAGAATAAGCAATTGAGAAGAAGCTATATGGGAAATTGAAGAGAACATGAAGAGACAGTACCCTTATCTATTTGACTAATCAGGTAAGAATTTTAAGGACAAAATTTCTTAAGGGGAGAATTGTAATGAATGTGATAGTTGAGTATGTTGAATATGAGGTAGATGTTGGCATGGAAGGTTCAGTTTTGTGGTTTAAATATATTGTTGGCATAAATTGTATGACGATTCCTTCAGATTGGTATATGCTTCATGTAATTGGTGTGTCAGAGTTAAATTGGATTATGAAATATAAATGTTGCATTTGTTATAGCTAACAGTACCTAGTTTTTGATGATTTTTGCTTTGTTTCATTAGCTTAATGACTTTCATGCTACTTGACCTAAATACATCTCACCTTACCTTTGCCCACATTACAACCCTAAAAAGTTCTTTGATTCATGATTTTTCATGTGAACATTAGTGGTAGAGAAATGAAATGGTATGCAAAGTTATGGAATAACATGATCATGAATGGTGTTGAATGTACTTATGGAAATATTTTAGTTAGACATATTTTCCAAGTCTACCATTAGATTGATCAGTTCTTGAAGGTATTAAATGCTGATTGATCATGACTAAAAGCTTGGAATGTTGAGTTCCTGCTATGATTTTTAAAGATCATCATCTTTGGTTATAATTATGTATTTTTGGAACACATCAAAAATGAGTAAATGTTTTGGGTCGATGAGTTTAAATTTGATGTTTTGCCCGAGGACGGTCAAAAGCTAAGTGTGGGAGAAATTGATATGTTCTTAATTGATTGTTTAATTATTTCATAAAGCTTAGTGATTAATGACATAAAATTGCTTAAGATACTCACTTTGATTCATATTTGATTTTAGGGACAATTCGGAAGCAAAGAAGTTAAAGTGAGTCGAAAGCACTACATTTGGGTCATTTTCCAAAGAATTACACTCACTTGTCTTCATAGAGTAAGAACAATAAATATTAGAGCAAGTAAAGACAAGAAAATTAAGATGATGAAGCAATATAGCTCATGGCTACTGTGCATGGAAATTTTTTATTTTTGTATGCAATAACGTGAATTTAATGGAAAGAATCTTGGAATTACGGTGAAATAAAGATGGAAGCAAATAGATGGGATAGCCCCATGCAACATCAATTTTATGGGAAATAATTGAGCAAAATGACAGTCCAAGGTGCAGTGAAGGAAGCAAAATGCATAGCCAATAGAAGAAAATGCAAGAGTGGCATATATTTTTAACAAGTAAACAATACCAGTGGACCAATAATTAATTCAAGAAGTAGGAAGACATCAGCAGAGTGGAGAAAACATATGCATTTAATGCATATGTTGTGTTAAACGCAAGCATATGCACTTAACGTAACATCTGCATTTCATGCAAAGCATGAAATGCATACATAGCAGGTGAAAGAATGCTTAGGTTTTCAAGTTGTGTGAATAGCATTGAAATTAAATAGTCACATCAAGCTATAGGAGAATATTAGGCAGCTAGGGAGAAAACAGAGAAGAGTGGCGAGATAGGAGGGCTTGCGGTAGAAACAAAGGAGAGGAGTGGAACAGTGAATATTCGCTTGGGACCTTAATCTTTAATTGTCACATCAGTGAATAGGGAAGCATAGTGAGAGAGGAGAGCTTGCGACAATGGAGGCATTATGAGGAGGTCTTCAGTAGGGTTGTTTTTATGGGGGCTTAAGATTTTTCTTAGGAGACCTATAGAAGGCTAAGTTCTTGACACTGGTTCGGAGGTGATATCGATGACGACGACCTGAGTTAAGTATTTTTATTATTTTGTTGTTTCTTTCTCTCATTAGAAATTGATTGCGTTATCTTGTGTGGATTGATTGGGTATTTGAATGATGATGATTTTAGTTCTCTATTGAATCGTTTTTTATGAAAACCCATTGCTAGAATCAAATGCAATATGTAATCATTGTATTCCCAATTCATGTGTAGCAACTAATGGTTACGAATCATTAGAGATAACATAACATAGGTTAAATAATCTGAGCTTGTGTGATTATTACCTAGACTGGTCTATTTTTCTAATTCATAAGGCGATTTTTTTGGTAAACTTAAAGAGCTTATTCTAGGTTTCTCGATAGCTAGGGTTAATTAATAAGCATTTCGTAATTAACTAGGATCTAGGGAAAAATCGAGATTAACATAACTTGTTGTTAATCTACGACCGATTGTTGCTAAGAGAGATAAAAGAACAACAATTCAATAAATTGTGCTTAATTAGGGTCTAGGCTGAGATTGAACCAAAGAATCAAATCCCTATCGAGTTCCCCAATTTTATCATTTATCGCATATTTTCTTTATTTTGTTTTCATTAGATTTATTTTATTTTATTTTCTTATTAAATCCAAACCTCCCCCCCCTTTGCCTAAACATCAATTAATTTCATTTCATAAGCTATCCGAACACTCCCTGTGGGATCGACTTAGACTCACCACTGCTACAGTAGTAGTCTAGTTATTTTATTTTGACAAGCGTCATGATGCGCCTGTCAGAATGGTCAAGCTAATTACCTTAACTTAGTATGTTTACCTTTCTTTTGTTTGTCTTTGTTTACTTGATTTATTTGGTTATGATTATGTTTGATTTGAGTTTGCTTGGTGTTTATTTAGATTTTGTTTAAGTTTTAACTTATTTTCTCTTCAAATTTCTTGTTGGTTAGGTGATTTTAATGTGTTTTCAGGTTGCCAGAATGTTGAGAATGCATGCTAAGCTTGGAAGAGGGCTAAGAAGTTGGAGAAGTTGGAATACCCACGATCATGGGAATTGGGTTGTTTCCCATGACCGTGGGAAGGCTCTACAAAATCCTTCAGGAGCCTTTAACCCATGAACGCGAGAATTGGTATGTTTCCCATGACCATGGGAAGGCTCTCTAGAAAGTTTATGGAGCCTTAACCCACGATCATAGGAATGAAGTTGTTTCCCACGACCATGGGGAGGCTCTCCAAAAAGTTTCTGGAGCCTTAACCCAAGATCGTGGGAATGATAGGGATTCCTATAATTGTGGGATCCCTCATTCGAAAATTTTTATATTCCCCCCCCCCTCTTTCTTCTTTCTTCATTCTTCAATTCTTCTCATTCTCTCTCTCCAAAAAGCATGACACCCACTCTTCAAATCTCTCAAGTCCCTCATCTTTCACCCAAATCTTGGTATTTTCTTCACTTCTTCCATCATTTTTTCATTCCCTTACACTTATTTCACATTAATCACTTAAGAATTCAAGGATTTCGTAAAAATTTCTCTCTTTCTCTCTAAAAGCGTGTTTACCTCTCTCTTGCTTAATTTTTACAGATTTTTCTCCTTCAATGGCTCCAAAGAAGCTTGTAGCCAGAAACTGACTGATCAACTGCGCCTTTAAGTCTCCGAAGAAGGTAAACTAGATATGGTGGCCACTTTTCATGCCTCATTCCCTATTTTTTCAGAAAAAGAAGGTATGCGATTTCGTGACTTTGAGGATAGAGAATTAATGCCTCCCAGGTACTTTGATTTCCAACTGTTAGAAACTCTAGGACTAAGGCATAATATTGAACAATTAGATGCGAATATTAGTTAGGGTCGGTTAGTTCGTTGTGATGTTCCGATAAATCCCATGATGATGGTATAATTTTTCACCAATGTGCACTACAATCCTGAAATGGATACATTTTGGTTTAGGATAGGTGATCATGCTTATAAACTTCATTATACTGTCATTCATGCGCTTTTTGATTTATCAAACACTAAAGTTTTGGATGATCATGATGATTTTTTTGTGTATGATTATTGGAAAATTGTTACAGGTTAAAACAATTTTGACTCTAGGAATGCAACTAATACTTTAATTCGTATTATTGAGCACTTACTCCTTCATAAGTTTATGTGCTTAATGGTTTTTAACAAAACTGAATGCAATAAGTGCTTGGCTAAGGAATTTTTCTTCCTTTGGTGCATGGATCGTAAAATCAAAATAAATACCCCTTATTAGATTTTTTGATCTATTGTGTGTTGTGCTAATAAGAAAAGCTTATATTTTGGCATGTCATACATTGTTACTACTATGGCTTATATTATAATCTTGATGTGGATAGTATGCGTATGGCTAGATATGATATGTTTGACGTATCTTATTTGAGACGCTCTGAAATTTCGGAGCCCCATTCTATGGAACTCTGAAATCCTCAAACGTGCACTGCAGTAAAAGCCAGGAAGGGCAAGGATGCAGCCACTTCTCGACCATCCACTTCTTAGGCGCCCCTGGAGCCCTAAGAAGAAGCAGTGGAAGAGGAACCATTCAGCAACAGAGGTCGACAAATTCTAGCAAATCCTCGACCAAATGGTTTCTAATCATCAACAAATGACGCTGTAAATTAATGAGCTCGGCACCTAGATGAGACAAGTGCATAAGGAGTAGCAGTACAACAAGAAGAAATTCCTCAAGTTCATCTAGAGGAATAACATTAAAGTCCTTTCTCATGCACACACAGCAATCTCTATATGCTTTCTTACCTTTTTTTACGTTGTTTTAATTACTTTGTTAGTTATCTTTTTCTTTTTGTTTGGTTTGATGTCATTTTACCTTATTTTATGATTGCCTTGTCACATTGAGTACAATGTGTTCTTAACAGCGTGTCATAACGCTAGTCAAAATAAGATAACTAGATTATTACTGTAGTAGTGGTGAGTCTAGGTTGATCCCACAGGGAGTGTTCGGTTAGCTTATGAAATGAAATTAATCAGTGTTTAGGAAAAAAATGGGGGGTTTAGATTTTGGAATAAGAAAATAAAATGAAACTAACTAATAAAAAAAATTAAAGAAAATATACAAAAAATGGTAAAATTGGAGAATTCGGTAGGGATTCGGTTTTTTGATCTAATCTTGGCCTACACCCTTATTAAACATAATTCAACGATTTATTATTCTCAAACCTCTCCTAACAACTATTAATTGTTGGTTAATAATTAACCCAAGTTTTCCCTTAGGTTTTGTTTAATCAAGATATGATCATTAATTAAACCTAACCACCGAATAATCTAGGATACGCTCTCTAAATTTAACTAGGTAGTAACATTACGAATTAGAATAACTGATTAATCAAGGCAACAAGTATATACGACATGCTATTTAAACTAGGCCATGTTATCCCTAGTGATTATGAATCATTAGTTGCTACACATGAATTTCAACATAATAATTACATATTATATTGAAATTCTAGCAATAGATTTGCAAATAAACTATTCAATGAACATATTAAAATCATCCTTTCACAATACCCAATGAGTTCATAGATAAATAACCGAAGAATAACGAAAGTACGATTATCCATACATAAAACCTAAATCAATTAACATAGGATAACACAATTAATTTCTAATGAGAGAAAGAAACAACAAAAATAGTAAAATACACTTAACCCTAGTTATCGGCATCGATGTCACCTCCGAACTGGCGTCGAGACATCTAGCCCTTCATGGGTCTCTCTCAAGAAAATTTTTCACCCCTACAGTGAACAACCTAGCCAAAGACCACCTTAGCAGCGCCTCCTTTCTCTATGACAAGCTACACTTTACTATTCACTGATTTGATGAATTAATGTTGTTGTCCACGCTACTATTCACGTTTCTTTTAAAAAGCATCCTCTTTATTCTGCTACTGTGCATTTTAAGCCAAAAATGCATCCTATGTCTTGAAACGTCTACGTTTTCGCAGGAAATCTGCTTGAAATGTGGAGGTCGTATGTGCTTCTGCATGAAACGCAGCTGCCTCTCCCTCTCTTTATCGCTTCTATTCTTTACGTTACTCCCTAATTTAGTGATTTGATTTATGGTCCATTTTACTGCTCATGTTTTAAAAATTCTCGCTAATGTCTTGACCAGACATCTGCTCACCCTACATTTTGGTCTACTGGACTGCTACATTCCACTATCATTTTGGTGCATACTTCTACGTCTCTTGCATGTCGTTTCATCCTTTCCTACTTACTACTCTCTCTTTGTTTTACCAACCATTGAATTCATGTGCATGGGGCTGTCTCATCTCATGCCTTAATGTTCTTTGTATTTCCAACATATATCTCTTTTCTTGGCATTTTCTTGTCTTCTTCTTACTTCATGAAGATAAGAAAAAATTAATCTTTGAAAAACGACCCAAATGTAGTGCTTTTGATTCACTTTAACTTCTTTGCTTCCAAATTGTGCCTAAAATCATATATGAGTCAAAGTGAGTATCTTAAGCAATTTTATGTCAATAATCACTAAATGTTGAGGAATAAATTCATAATCAATAAAGTACCTATTAATTTCCCCCACACTTAACTTTTGGAAGTCCTCAGGAAAAACAATAAAATTAAGCTCAAAGATCTAAAAACAATGACTTATTTCCCATATATTCCAAGAATACATAATCATAAACAAAGATGAATGACTTTCAAAAATCATAGCAAGAATTTAACATTCCAAGCTTTTACTCATAATCAATCAACATTTAATACCTTTAAAAGCTGAGCAATCTAGTGGCTGAAAATGTGTTTAACTAAAATACATCCACAGGTACACTCAACACCATTCATGATCATGATAATCCACAACTTTGCATATCATTTCATTTCTCCACCACTAATGTTCACACGAAAAATCATGAATCAAAGGACTTTTTAAGGTTGTAATGTGGGCAAAGGTGAGGTGAGATGTATTTGGGTCAAGTAGCATGAAAGCCATTAAGCTAGTGAAACAAAACAACATGTAATATGACATCAAGTGCACAAGTTCACACTCATACAAAATTGAGTACCGTCAGCTATGACGAATGCAACATTTATATTTCACAACTCATTTTAGCTCTCACACACAATCCATATGAAGTATATACCTGTCCAAAGGGATCACTCATATAATTGATGGCAGTACATTAAAACCATAAAGAGTGACTCTTCCAAGCCAACATCTACCACATATTCAACATACTCCAATAATAAATTCATTACAACTTTAGGAGGATGCATTAATCATAAACAACTTTTCAATACATATGCAATTCCTCCTTGATGTATTTATTTAAACATTTTTTTCTTTTTTCTCTTTTCTTTCTTTCTTTTCCTTTCTTTTCTTTTCTCTTATAAAAGCTAAAGTAAACTACATCAACATGGGAATTTCAATGATAAGACATAACAAAACATCCCAACATTATCACCAACCCACACATATGCATACCCCCATCCTTAGAATTTTGTACATCAACAAACTCACTAATAACAAATACTCCACTAGCTTTATGACATGGGTAATACATTTGGTTAAATTTAAAAGCTTAAAATGTGTTTTATATAAAAAGAATGGAATAAAGCTCAAAAGGGGTTAACAAGGGAAAAACCAGGTCAATAGGGTAAGCAATTTGGCTAATGTAGTTCAGAAAAAACAAAGAATGCCTAATCATTTCCATATTAATGCATGTGATAAAAATATGGTCTCAAATAGAAATTCAAAGCAAAATCAGGATGTACATGTCATGAAGGTCACACATTATTAAAAGACAATGAGATTGAAATGAAGTTGTCAGTCTAATAAGGCTTAAAATCTCACCGACTGTCTACCACTTGTCACTACTCTTCTAAAGATAATGCACATTAACCAATCACAAGAGCAAAAGTACATTCTAAAGTTGCTATGAAATTCTCTACTCAATTCATTATCTACTCATGACTATATAATCCTATAAGCAATAAAAAACAAGAAAATGTTTGTTTTGTTTGTTTTATTCTTTCTCTCATTTTGATTGAAAACTTAAAACAAGTAAAACAAATAAATTCAAAAACATTTATGCATATTATAACTAGTGCGAAAAGTACAGGAAAAGAAATTTACTTCCTTTAGATTCCCTCCCAAGAAGCGCCTTAGTTTAGAGTTGCTGGCTTGACTCCACACTTTCCTCATGTGACAGAATTGTTATCTTCAAGTATTACAGTTAGCACCACTTCCATGCGAGGTTGTTCCAAATAGGGCCTTAGTTCATCATCATCCCCATCCAACGTCTTCCCTATCCTCAGATTCTCAATCTCGACTGAGTTTATACACTTCAGAAAGATCTCAAATCTCTCTTCTCCTTTTTCTTCCTAATTTAATTCCTCCAATCTAATATGTAAAGGTGAAGAGTTATTCTCAATAATAAAATGGAACTCAGTACTTACCTCCGAGCTAAAAGATATGTCTTTTCTTGCTTTGAGTTCCTCCTCTGTGTCTTCTACACAAACAACTCCTTGAGTAATGCTCTCAAAATTCTTAAGCTCCTCATCACTCTGTAAGGTTTCCGCACTAGCATCTATTAGGTATACCTCAGGTTGATATGGCTACTCCTCTTCCATTTATGATTCTAGGTAGTTGATCCTCGCTGCCATCTCACTCATTTAGCTTGCCATTTTCTAGTTTCTAGACGTTATATGCCTCATTTACTACTAGAACTATTGCAACTACTATTTTAGGCTCTGTTGAAATTGGAGATTGTTAGCAATCACAACATTCATCAATTCTTCCAGAGATGTACCTGAGTTTTAACAAAAAGCTTCTATTCCACACAGGAATTGTTGTGTGTCCTGCAAACTATCATGGAAGTAATTCTGATGATTATCCCATCCACATTAAAAGTTAGGTTGATTAATCCAAACATTGTTATAGGATTGAGAACATGAGTTATAAAAGAAATTACTTTCGTCTATATCAAAAAAATTCACAAACACGAAATAAAAAAATGAACAGATCATGAAATAATTAAAAAGAAATCAATTACAAACAAATATATACAAAACACCAATTAAATCACAAACAAAAACTAAACACCGCACTCCTCGACAACGGCGCTAAAATTGAAAGCGCGTCATAATGCTAGTCAAAATAAAATAACTAGACTACTATTATAGCAGTGGTGAGTCTAGGTCGATCCCACAGAGAGTGTGTGTAAAGTTGTTGAAATGAAATTAATCGGTGTTTAGGTTTGGGAGGCTTGGAGAAAATAAAATGAAACAAGAATAATAAAAATAAATTAAAGAAAACATATGAAAAATGATAAAAATGGGGAGTTCGATAGGAACCTGGTTCTTTCGTTCAATCTCAACCTACACCCTAATCAAACATATTTCATATATTTGTTGTTCTCAAACCTCCCCTAGCAACTATTAATCATGGGTTAATAATTAACCTGAGTTTTCCCTTAGGTTTTATTTAATCAAGATACGATCGTTAATTAAACCTAACCACCGAATAATCTAGGATATGATCTCTAAATTTAATTAGGCAGTAGCATTATGAATTAGAAAAACTGATTAATTAAGGCAACAACCACATACGATGCATCATTTAACCTAGGTTATGTTATCCCTAATGATTGGGAATTATTAGTTGTTACACATGAATTTCAACATAACAATTACGGAGTATATCGAAATTCTAGCAA
>JAOTAY010054582.1:0-19364 GCA_025629805.1 Erythroxylum baracoense | reverse complement strand
TAAAAATTAAATATTTTTATTAATACTTTATTAATAAATATGATATAAAATATTAAAATTAATTTAAATAAAAATTTATTTTTAAATTTTATTAGTAATAAAATATTTATTTTATTTTAAAATAACAATAATAATTAAACTAATCAACAAATTAAAAAATATTTGAAAAAGGAGGGGGAGGGGGGGAGGAAGGGAAGACACGGGATGGTTTAAAATTTTCAAATTTTTTTTGAAAATTAAAAATTAAAAAATTTGAAATTTAGTCCCTATATTTTTAAATTTTTTCGGTATCAACCGGTATTGGCCGATACCAACCAATATTTAAACTCGGTACCAAAATTAATATTTCAGTACCGTTTTCTGGCTGATACGGTACGTACCGTCTGGTACCAACCGGTACGGTACAAAATTCATAATAGTAGTTAAAACAATCAGGCTTTATTTTTTTTACGATATTAAAAAAAGGAAACACAGATGACGATAAGCTACGTTACAAAGGTGGTTTTCAAAAGCTCTTAATCTTTATCGCGATGGTTGTTTTAACGTCGATTTACTTTTGGTTTTCGTGAAAAGGTTTTAATTTTTATCCAACGTTTATCAACTGTTTCTTAATAAAAGGCATGACTTTTTTGTTTTAATAAAGCCCTAACCTTTGGATAAAGATGATACCAAAAACAATCCTAAAGCTTTATCATCTTGGAAAGCTTTAAACTTATACTTGTTAGTATGCATTTTAAGGATTAATATTACAAGGAATGAGTTTTGGAGTTTAAAATTTATAATTTCTAGTTTGATTTGTAAAAGTTGAACCCAATCATCAATTTGAGCTTACAGGATTGTCAATATTATAGCATCAAGAAATTGGAGCTATGACGCTTTCATACCACTTATACAAAATTTGGGTATTTTAATTTCATATTTTGGAAATTTAAAGAAATATATAGTATTTGAAATTAAATTAATTGAAGCAACATGTTGCCAAAGCAACCTATCTTGTAAAAATTAATTTAAATTAGAATGTTAAAAGGTTTTGTGTGTATGTTATTCTTACAAATATTGACTGGCCTAAAGGAAAGTTAATATTTGGCCTGAATTGCATATAACTTCTGGTGGTAAATGTGTGGAAATTATTTGATACAACATGTGAACATTAAATCGGTCCAAAGAAAAGTTTATTTTTTGACATGCCTTATTGCCAGTGTTTGATCACTACACTAAGGTACCACTTACAAGTTATTATTTCTGTCCAAAGACTAAATATTAATGTTATGCTAAGTATCTTGTGATGGGGCCCTACCGTTATCTGTATATAATTAATTTGGCATATTATAGTGTTGTGTGAGCGATTAGATTTTGTTTGTTTTGTTCTCTGTTTAGCTCCTGGTTCTGCTACAAATATCTCTACTAGTGTTAACTCAATTCCTATGCTTAATGGCACCAATTTTAAGTCATGGAAGGAGATGTTTTGATTGTTCTCAAGTCATGGACTTAGATCTTACTGTACGAGTTGATCAACCTGATCCACTTACTAGTGAGAGTACCTATGATCAAAAGAGGGAGATGGAAAAGTAGGAAAGGTCGAATCGTATGAGCTTGATGATCATGAAATGTGCCATTTTAGAAGCTTTTCGGGGCACTATGTCTGATCAGATGACTACGACTAAGGGTTTCTTTGAGGATCTTAAGAAAATATTTGCCAAAAATGAAAAGGCTGAAACAAGTGATGAAACAAGTGCACTTTTGGCAAGGCTTATCTTAATGAGGTAAGTAGGAAAAGGAAACATACGAGAGTACATTAAGGAAATGTCTCACATTGCTTCAAAATTGAAAGCACTTAAGTTGGAATTATTCGAAGACTTGTTAGTGCATCTAGTCTTGATATCTCTTCCGGTACAGTACAATCAATTCAAGGTGAGTTGTAACTGTCAAAAGGAGACATGGTCTCTTAATAAGCTCATCTCACACTATGTCCAAGAAGAGGAAATGTTGAAGCATGATGAGGTAAAAAGTGCTCACTTAGCCACAACATCTAAGGACAAAAGGAACAAAAGAAAGAAAACTAAGGAAGCTACGATTCCGGCAACATAAAAGAAACAACAAAAGGAAGAAAATCCAAAAGGTTGTTACTTCTGTGGAGTTGAAGGTCATGTAAAGAAACAGTGTGCCAATTATCACGCGTGGCGTGCAAAGAAATGTATGCTTCTTATTTTGATTTGTTCTCAGGTTAATTTGACTTTGATACCTAGACATACATGGTGGTTAGATTCTGGTGCAACAATTCACATCAGTGTGTCTATGCAGGGTTGCCCTGAGTTTTCGAAAACTAAGTGATGGTGAAAGATACATCTATGTAGGTGACAACAAGCCGGTAGAAGTCGAATCAATAGGGACTTTCAGATTATTGTTAGCAACTAGATTTTATTTGGATTTAGTTGAGACTTTTGTTGTATCATCTTTTAGATGGAATTTGATGTCTATGCAGTGTGTCTATATAGGGTTGCCTGAGTTGTCAAAAACCAAGTGATGGTGAAAGATACATCTATGTAGGTGATGGCAAGCTAGAAGCAATAAGGACTTTTAGATTATTGTTAAGAACTGGATTTTATTTGGATTTAGTTGAGACTTTCGTTATACCGTCTTTTAGATGGAATTTGATTTCTATTTTTACTTTGGAAAAATCTGGTTATTGTTGTTCATTTGGAATGGAATATTTAGTCTTTTTCAAAATTCAAATTTGGTTGGTGCCTGTTCTTTATCAGGTTACGATAATCTATATATGCTTGACACTAATGCTTCATTTAATAAAGCCTTGCATGTGGGTACACGAAGTTAAAATGCAAATTAACTGGCGAGAATTCTACCTTGTTGTGGCACAAGAGATTAGGTCACATCCACGAGAGGAGAATTGAGAGACTTGCGTCCCAAGGGATTCTCGATCCCTTTGATTTTACAGATTTTGCTACTTGTGTTAATGCATTAAGGGCGAACAAACAAATGTCAGGAGATTGAGTGCCAATAAGGCTTCAGACATCTTAGAACTTATCCATACTGATATTTGTGGGTCATTCCCTATGGTGTCTTGGAATGATCAATCGTATTTTATAACATTCATAGACGACTTCTTGCGATATGACCACCTTTATCTGATCTATGACAAACCACAATCTTTGTACATGTTCAAAAAATTTAAGGCTGAAGTTGAGAACCAACTCAACAAAAGAATTAAAAGCATTAGATCTGACTTTGGTGGCGAGTACTATGATAGATATGACGAATCAGGTGAACAACGTCTAGGACTGTTTGCTAAATTCCTAGAGGAATGTAGTATTATCCCACAGTACACTATGCCGAGTTCACCTCGAATGAATGGTGTTGCTGAAAGACAAAATAGAACATTTAAGGATATAGTGAGGAGTATGATTAGTTATTGCACCTTATAAGAATCACTCTGGGGAGAAGTACTAAAGACCGCAACATATATACTCAACAAAGTTCCAACTAAAGCAACTGATAAGACCCCTAATGAGCTTTGGATGGGTAAGAAGCCTAGTTTAAATCACTTGCACATTTGGGGATGTCTAGCTGAGGCAAGGCCTTATAGGCTAAATGAAAAGAAACTGGACTCAAGGACTATCGGTTGTTACTTTATTGGATATTCTAAAAGATTCAGGAGTTACAAGTTTTATGATCCCACTATTAAGGCAAATTTTCATACGTGAAATGTCCGATTTTTTGATGATGTTTAGTTTGCAGGGGGAGAAAGGATTAAGGACTTTGTTTTTGAAGAGGAACACGTTGAAATTCCTATAATTGCTATTGACAATAATCAGGGTCGGATTCCATTTTTGTCATTGTTCAAGAAGCAATTCCGGATCAAGACAATGTCATGGAAACTCCTCCCCAAGTTCATTAACTTGTTCCAGAAGAAAAAACTCTACAACCTCAAGAACCTATGCCATTAAGGAGATCCACTAGAGAGAGGAGAAGTGCAATTCCAAATGATTATGTTGTATTTCTTCAAGAACATAAAGCTGACATTGGTATGATGGAAGATGAACTAATAGACTTCCATCAAGCCATGGAAAGTTCTGACTCTTAAAAGTGGATTGATGCCATGAATGAAGAGATAAAGTCCATAAAGGCACGAAACCTATTGGTTACAAATGGATATTAAGACCAAGAAGGATTCGAAAGGCAATGTAGAAAGGTGCAAGGCTCATCTTGTCACAAAGGGCTTTACACAGAAAGAAGGCATTGATTATAAAGAGACTTTCTCTTCAGTTTCTTCGAAAGACTCTTTCAGGATAATAATGGCATTAGTGACACATTTTGATCTTGAGTTATATAAAATGGATGTTAAGACAACGTTTCTTAATGGTGATATTGATGAGACGATTTATATGGTGCAACTAGAAAACTTTTTGTTAGGAGATACAAAGCAAATGGTTTGCAAACTAAAGAAATCCATCTATGGACTCAAGCAAGTATCTCGTCAATGGTATTACAAATTTCACCAAGTTGTCATCTCGTTCAGTTTTAAAATGAACTTGGCTTATGATTGTAAATACCATAAGTTTAGCGAAAGTAAGTACATTTTTATAGTTTTATATGTCGATGACATATTGCTTGGCACTAATGATATAGTTTTATTGCACGAAACTAAGAGATTTTTGTCAAAGAAATTTGAAATGAAAGATCTTGATGATGCCTCTATTGTTTTATGGATTCACATACATCGAGAATGCTCTCGAGGTATTCTTAGATTATCACAAAAGAGGTATATCAAAAAGGTACTTAAAAGGTTTGGCATGCAAAACTAGGTGACACCCCTGTGTCTAAAGGACACAAGTTCAGTTTAAGTCAATGCCCCAAGAATGGCTTTGAAGCTAAGGAAATACAGAAGATTCCTTATGCTTCGACTGTTGGAAGTCTAATGTATGCTCAGGTTTGTACACGTCCAGATATTGCATACATTGTTGGAATGCTAGGGAGATATTTAAGTGACTCGGAATTGGATCACTGAAAAGCAGCCAAACAGCTTATGTGGTACTTACAGAGAAGAAAGATTATATGCTCACATACGAAAAATTGGATAAGCTGGAGATCATTGGTTATTCTGATTCCGATTTTACTGGATGCTAAGATAATAAGAGATCCACTTCGGGCTATATCTACCTGCTTGCTAGAGGAGCTATTTCCTAGAAGAGTGCTAAGCAGACACTTATAGCTTCTTCCACTATGGCAGCGAAGTTTATAATGTGTTATGAGGCATCCAACCACGTGACATGGCTACAAAACTTTGTCACGGGGCTGCGCATTATGGACTCTATTGAAAGACCACTTAAGTTATTTTGCAACAATAACTCAACAGTGCTATATTCCAATAACAATAGGAGCTCCAAAAAGTCGAAGCACATCGACATCAAGTTCCTAATTGTTAAAGAGAAGGTTCAGAGTGGACAGTTGTCTATACAGCACATTGGATCAAACTCCATGCCTGTGGATCCGTTTATTAAAAGAGTGCCACCTAAGATCTTTCACGAGCACATTGCTCATATGAGCGTTGCATCTTTTCAGGATATATAGTTTCAGTGAGAGTTTGTATTATAGATGCTTTTCATATTAGACATTTTTTCACTGTCATTTTGGATACAATTTTTGGTTAATTTGTTGGAGGTTATTTTCAGCTTTAAGATATTTGGTTTATTTTGTCTCTGAACTTATTTAAAATTGATCCTACTAAAGAATAAGGTTGGAACAGTTAGAAATAAGCATGTGAAGATCACGCTGCTTATAATTTCCATGCTACATATCTATACTTGATCCATGTCATTTGGTTATATCAGCATATGTGACCATTGATGGGTCTAGTTACGTAAATTGTAGCAAAAGACACTTTGATCCTATGTTGGTATGATTGATGAACCGGATTGTCTGGGGACGCATACAGTAATGACAGTAAAATTTTGAGTACTCATAAGGTTAATACACAATTTTAAGGTAACACATATAGCCTAAGTGGGAGATTGTAAGGATTTTTAATCAAATATGTGGGCTTATATGTGTATAATTGTATATAAAGGCTATCATATAAAGTTGAGCTCAATTAATTAAAGTGGTCTAATATGGTTATCATATTTTGGGCTTTATGTATCTATTTTAAATGTGGGCTTTATATGTGTAGAGACCAGGTTATAATTTCTAGTTTTATGATGGGCCAAACTAGAAATTAGATTAGGGTTTTACCCTAATAAAAGTGGTTATGGTCTCCAAATTAAATGTACGCATAATTTTTTTCTGACATCCCATCATTAGAGAGAAAACAGAGAATTAAGGGAAAACTTTGGACAAAAGGCTACGTTCTAATTTGTAAGACAAAACCACAAGACTCCAGTGCAGATTTCATAATGGATTCAGGTATGCTTCCGTATTTATTTAATTCTTGATGAGTTGATATGAACAGATCCTGGCTTTAAAGGGATTAAAGACCAACAAAATTCTCTGCAACAATACTGACACTCGTATTTTTTTTCACTAGAGGTGGAGGTGGAGTAGCTCTAAAGGGGAAGAAGGTGGAGCTCAGTGAGGTAGGAGTTTGGTGAGGTCTTCGTCTTCTGAGACATTGAAGCCAAAGAGTTTTAAGCTAGTGGTTGTGGAAGTTGGCTTTGTTTGATAGTGAAGCTCTGCCATTAAAACCCTACACATAGTAAACACTTTCTGGGATTTGTTTTCACTAGAACAGGGAAGTAGCAAAAGTGGGAAATGTATGGTGCATTACGATTATGGTCTTAGTCTCAACAAAGTGCAAGTGGAGAGGTTTTACATAAGTGAGGTATATATAGATATTTAAAGGATGATTGAAAGAGAGTGAAAGGGTATTCAAGAAAGGAAAATGATAAACAATAAGAGTAGCAAGAGAGAAACGTTGCGTTTTATATTATTATGGGACCCACCTCTATTTTTAAAAATTTTTCTTAAAAAATTCCATATCGGTAAAAATTTTGCTACGTCAACAATTAACTGACAGTCGCTTAACACCGTTAATGATCAGGATTTATTTTGAACATTTTCCAAACATTATAATTAATTTTGAATGTTTTGTAAACGTTATAGTTCATTTTAAACACCTTGAAAAGTTAAGGTCTATTTTAAACCTTAGAGGAATCATTAGGGGTTATTTTGCTCTTTTGGCCTCAATTTAGTTATAAACTTATTGGATGATATGGGCTTCAAATAAGCATCTTATCCTAAGTCATTAACTTTAACTCTTTCAAAATATTACCATTCTATGTATAATATGGAATCTTGCTATTTTGTTTAATTGGAACTTATGAAAATATGTTATTGTACTAGGTCTAAAAGAAAAAACTTTTCCATTATAAAATATCCAATATTATATTTTTCTCCTTACACAAATCCATACTACTATGGAATTTAGTTGTAGAGGTATTCATTAAAAAATCTCATTTTCTGTAGATAACCAAGAAAATGTAAATCTTATTACATTTATCTCATCATACTGCTTCAGCATTCTCATTTTTTAATTTCTACCAAATTTAAACACTTCAAACTTTATAAAATTTTAAACCAGTATTTTATTCAATACATATGACTTTATCATATAAAGTCATTAGTAAATATAATAAAACATAAGTATTCCTCATTTTACGAATTCTTATCACATTTAACACATCACATGTATAAAATTTAAAAATTCAATACCATCATCATCTTTATACTAAAGGTTAATTTGCTCATTATTCAACTTAACAAACTTCATAAGTTTCATATAATTCACAATCAAAAGGATATATATATTTGTATATAACCTTGTAATTCTCATTTTGTTGATTTAATCGACATCTAAGTCACCCTTATTTTATTCTTTCCACTTATTTTAATCAACATCAAATAAACTTAGTTATCTTACTTTTTATTCTTTCCACTTATTTTAAGAATTAGTCACCCTTGATTCAATAACTATAAGCCATTTTTATAAATTTAGATAAATTATTTACTAAATAATCTATTTCTTATCATTCTTTAAACGTTGTAGTAAAGTTGAATCTAAATTCAGTATCAAATATTCAAATTATGAATAAAAATATATATGATCTTTATTGTAATTTTATAAGAAAGAAATTCATGTAAATATTTTCTTATAATGAAAATTATTATCATCCCATAGAAAATGCCTTCAATTATAGTTCTTATTTATGCTTTTAGTAAGCTAAATTAAGTGGAACAATTTCATTAAAATACTATGCCTTTCAACTCTACTATATGCAACTAATCACATTGTGCTATTATAGTATTGACATTCATCTTATATGTTACCATTAAAGTTTAAGAGACATTAGTCAGCTCAAATTTTTACCATATTTTCATCATATGTATGATATTCACATATCTCTAAAAATTTATCACCAAATTCTCAATAAAGATTATAGCAAAATCATATAATAGACATACAAGTTTTCTAGTTAACTTCGAGAACTCTTCTCAAACTTAACCTATATCTAAGCAATTTAGTTCACAAATACTTAGTATCAACTATACTAAACATATGTAATTTTTACTCAAAATAAAATATAAATATAAGAAAAGCAAGTAATAAGTTATATGTTATGAGAATTAAATAAGATTAGGAATTTAATCAGTTATCTATTATTTTCACTATTTTATTCAAAATAATAACTCTCACTGCTATCTAAAAAGATTACTCTAATCTTTCTAGTAGGCTAGGATCCTATTCAAATTTAGTCAATCTTAAGTTTGCTCAATAAACTAACTGATAAAATGCCCAAAACACGTCAATGGGCTAGGCCAATTAACCAACAGACGTTAGCCTAATTTTATGCTTCTATTTTGATTTTTCTCACCTATCAGATGTACATATTGTTATAGTTAGTTTTCCTTCTGTACAGTATAACTAGCATAATCATTTTATGGGTTTTCTGTTTTCGTGATTCTAGGAGTCAATAGCCAATAGTAAAAGGGTAGGAGGTAGCATAAGTAGAGCCTTGTACACACAAGAACATTCAAGAAAATATTGTTTTCTTCACCCACCGATTTCTAGCATGGTATTAGAGCCAACAATAAAAAATCTGCTTCTTCTACCCTAGCTTATCTTATTCTTCTACCCTAGCCTACTATGTCAACTACAGCTGACAACAGTGGCTCTAATGCCACAAATGTCGAATATGAATCCTACTTTATCACCAATACTGAAAATCCTAGTGTTGTGCTTGTCACCATACCATTTAACAGGAACAACTACATTACCTAGAGTAAATCCATGACCATAGTTTTGTGTGCTAAAGACAAGCTATCCTTCATAGATGGAACCTGCATCACGCCCGCAGAAGATCCGATTTTGTTAGCAAAATGGAAGAGAGCAGACAACAAGGTAAAGTCATGGATTCTCAATGCCATGATTAAAGAACTAGGTGATGCCTTTCTGTCCTTTACTACAGCTAGGGAACTCCAGGTAGAATTGCAAGAGAGGTTTGGTGAAGCTAATGGGCCATTATTATACCAAATAGAAAGGGAGATAAGTTCTTTTAAACAAGGCACTTTAACAGTTTCTGCTTACTACACTAAGCTTAAAAAATTATGGGATGGTTTGTCTAGCTTAAGTCTAATTCCCATGTGTATATGTGATGCTTCTAGGGCTATTACGACTAAGGAAAATGCTCACAAACTTGTGCAATTTTTAATGGGTCTAAATGATGAGTTTGAGCATGTTGTTAACCAAATTATGTTGATGGAGCCTTTACCTATAGTGACTAAAGCCTTCTCTATGCTACAAAATGTTGAAAGACAAAGAGTAGTGAGTTCTAGCATGGACAACACTCCTAACATGGCTATGCTAGCTAAGCGGTCAAATAACATGAAGAAAGGTGGGAGAAGTAATAACAGTTCGAGCAAAGGCCCTTTTATCAAAAAGGAGGATAAATATTGTGAAAAGTGCAAAAAGAATGGGCATAACTTGGAGACCTGCTTCAAAATTTATGGGATCCTCGACTGGTACGAGGAGCTTACTGCACGAAGGGAGAAGGGAAAGGCAAATATGGCACAATCAGCTAACAGTCCAGTAAATACTATACAAGAACAAAATGAAGAAAACTCATTGAATGGGCAGATACCCTCCAATCTTACAAATTTCATTCAACAAGAAATAAGTAAGGCTATCAAGGGCAAAGCCACAGGGAAAGTAAAATGTTCAGGGTTCCAAAACTACGCAGGTAATACTATCCATTCTGTGAACACAACATTCAATAACAGTGACTCTTGGCTTATTGATTCTGGTGCATCTACACACATGACAGCAGACCTTAGTCTTTGCACTAAATATATTGTTAATGATGTTTATGATCCTGTTACCTTACCTGATGGAACTAAGCAAAGGGTAGCTCATGTTGGTTAGACACATATGGGGGACAGATTTTTTCTTAGGGAAATTCTATATGTGCCTAATTTCTTCAAGAATGTACTGTCTATTAATAAGCTCACTACTCATAATGAAGTTGCTACGGTGGTTATTTCTAACAAGTTATTTTTGCAAGACCTTCGGACTAATGATGTTATGGCTATTATCAAGGTAGTGAATGGGTTATATAAGCTAGATCCAGACACTCTCCTTACCCTAAAATGCCTAAAAGGTCCCTCTTTAGAATTCTACAAGACTGAGAATGTTGCCTTTAATGTTTCTGTGAATTTTAATGTGTGGCATTCTAGATTAGGGCATGTATCTAAAGGAAAATTATAGCCCATCAATGGAATAAGTGTTTTTGTTCCTATCAAACACGAATGTCAACTGTGTCCTTTAGCTAAACAACATAGGAAACCTTTTCTTAAGCATGAAGTTCATCCACAAAGGCCTTTTGAGATCATACACGTAGACTTATAGGGACCCTACAGTATTGCCACTATGGGTGGTTCACATTACTTCCTTACCGTCATGGATGACTACACAAGAGCAACCTAGACCTTTATTCTAAGACACAAACACCAGACACTACAAACCATTATGCAGTTTCTCAAAAACACTAAGAGACAGTTTGACACTAGAATATTAAAAATATAGACTGATAATGGAAGGGAGTTCATTAATCATGAATGTAACAATTTTTTCATAGAAATAGGAATTCAACTCCAAAAGAGTAGTCCTTACACAAATCAGCAGAATGGGGTAGTGGAAGTTAGGCATAAACATTTACTACAGATTACTAGGGCCCTACTTTTAAAAGCTAAACTACCTAAGGGTTATTGGAGAGAGACACTCTTAAGTGCTACATACCTGATAAATAGGATCCCAACAAAGGTCCTGGGATGGATAAGCCCCTTCGAGAAACTGTACAAAAGAAAACCAAACTATGAGCATCTTAAAATTTTTGGTTGTTTTTGCTTTGTATTAGATAAAACACCAAGCAAAACAAAATTAGACCTTAGGTCAAAAAGGTGTATTTTTCTTGGATACATGCCAGATTACAAGGCCTATAGAGTCATGGATTTGGATACTAAGATAGTTTTTATGTCAAGGGATGTTTTTTATGACAATGTTTTACCTTTAGCCGAAAGTGTTACAAGTACCAAAAATAATGTTTTCCCTTTAGCTGAAAGTGTTACAAGTATCACACAAAACCTAGACCCTTTGTTCACAAGTAGTTTAACTGATGAAGGCACAGAATATCCTACAGAAATACTAACCATGGAAACTACACAGCCCACTAAACAAAAAGACCACAGTCTAATACAAACATCATATGACTAGGAAAATTCTCAGCCATCCGACTATCTCATATCTGACAACCTACCAGCCCAAAACACATTACCTACTCCCTCACAAAGAAAAAGCAGCAGAACCCATAAAACACCCAAATACCTGCAAGACTATGTCCATCAAACCACAGCGCATCAATCCATTCACTCCCTTGATTATGGAAATATAACATTGCAAGTCTGTTACCTTACAAGAACAACTGAAGAAAGGTTAGAGGTGCTGAATATCAAACATAGCAATGCATACAGTAACTTCATAGGTAATATATCTGAAATCTTTGAACCTTTATCCTACGAAACTGCTAGTAGAGATGAAAGGTAGGTGGAGTCCATGAATGTGCATCTATCTACCCTAGAGAAAAATAAAACTTGGAAGATCACAAAATTACCTAAGGGGAAGAAGGCTATAGCTTCAAAATGGGTGTACAAAGTAAAGTACAATGTAGATGGGACAGTAGACAAACTAAAATCTAGACTCGTGGCTAATGGTTTTAGCCAAAGGGAAGTGGCTGACTACTCAGAGGTCTTCTCTCCAGTAGCAAAAGGTGTGACTATAAGAATGTTCTTGGCCATTGCTGCCTCTAAGCAATAGTCAATTCATCAATGTGACATCAACGATGCTTTCCTTCACTGATGCTTAGAAGAAGAACTTTATATGCAACCTCCACAAGGTTACACTAAAGTTAAGGAAGGGCAGGTGTGTAGATTAATTAAGTCTATCTATAGCTTGAAACAAGCTGGCAGGCAGTGGAACAAAGAATTATCTACGAAGCTATACTCCCTAAGGTTCACAAAATCAGAGGCAGATCACTATCTATTCACTAAAGGTATGGGAGATAATTTCATGGCAGTGATTGTTTATGTAGATGACATTTTGATGACAGGTGCAAATGAAAAGCAAATAGAAACAATCAAGAAAGCATTAAATGCAAAATTCACCATCAAAGACCTAGGATATGCTAAATTCTTCCTAGGAATTAAAATAGCTAGAGCACAAGAAGGAATGATACTTACTCAAAGCAAGTGCATCAGAGATATTCTACAGGAGACAAACTTGTTGAATTGCACACCTTGTGCGACACCCATGGTTCCGGAGAACAAATTAACCATTGAAGAAGGTGAGTTACTAGAAAAATCGAAAATATGTAGGAGATTAGTGAGAAGACTACAATACTTAGGCTTCACTAGGCCTAACATTACGTATATAACACAAAAGTTCAGTCAATTTATAAGCAACCCTAGACTACCACATTGGGAAGCTGCTAAACGAGTGTTAAAATATCTTAAAGGAACCCAGGATTTAAGAATTTTTTTACCTAGCAGAAGAGAACCCTCACCTTGTGGCCTATTTGGATTCAGATTGGGGGAGTTATATCTTCAGTCGACGATCCTTGACAAGCTTCTGCGTATTCCTCATAAAAGCTCCTGGAAAATAAAGAAACAATTGACAGTAAGCTGTTCATCAACTGAATCGGAATACAGAAGTTTAGCGTCAACCACATGCGAATTAAAGTGGATAACATAGTTGCTTCAGGTGTTTTTAATTAACAATCAAGAACCTATACCTTTAAACTGTGATAACCAAGTCGCGATCTACATCTCCAAGAACCCCATTTTTCATGAAAGAATGAAGCATCTCGAGATCGACCTCCATCTAGTTCGAGATTGTGTGAATCTAGGGTTTCTATTTATGAGACATGTGAGCACGAAGGAACAAGTAGCAGATCTCTTTACAAAGCCACTTTGTGCACAGGTGTTTCTAGGTCTTCTCTACAAGTTCGGAGTCGTCTCTCTCAGCCGAAGCTTCAACTTGATGGGCGAGTGATAAAAATGCCCAAAACACGTCGATAGGTTGGGCTAATTATCCAACAGACGTTAGCTTAATTTTATGCTTCTATTTTGATTTTTCTCACCTATCAGATGTATATATTGTTATAGCTAGTTGTCTTTTTGTACAATACAGCTAGCATAGTCATTTTATGAGTTTTTCTGTTTCTATGATTCTAGGAGTCAATAGCCAATAGTAAAAGAGTAGGAGGTAGCATAAATAGAGCCTTGTACATACAAGAACATTCAAGAAAATACTGTTTTCTTCACTTACCGATTTCTAGCACTAAGTAAACTTAAATTAGGTATATAACAACTTTATCAACCCCATCTCATATGGCTCATAAATCTATTAGGTGTTAATTATTGTCAAAATATATCTTAAATGTTATTCCTAACCTTGCATTTAAATTCATATTATTATGATTTTGTTCGTCCAAATCACAAAAATTTAGTTCTATATAACCGATTGTTATAAGATTAAACATATTTGCGTTAAAGTGATATTGAGTTTACTCAACAAAGCAATCAATAAATAGAACTCTAGTTTATTCTTATAAAAATGGAATACAATAATCATATTCTACACATGTACGTAATATTTTAACAAGAAACTTAATTTCAAATGGTCTCATCAAACACACATTATATGTAAAATATCGTACATTTTAAACGTGCAATTACTTATGCAAACATAATCAAATCATAAGTATGAAACATTGTTTGGTTCTAATTATTGATATAATCTTCATAATCTAAAATAATATTTTTAACACTTTGGATTAATAAATTAGATTAAACTATTGATTATTAAAAAAATCAAACTCATATTTCAAATATAAATTTATTTTGATTTAAAACTAATTTTCAAATTCAATTGGAAATAATTATTAATTATCTTGACTCGATTAATAAATTTAATTAAAAATATTTTTTATAAATTACTCTCTTACTTGTTATAATTTATAAGATCTTCCTTTTAAATTTTTTTGAGAAAACTATTTTTCAAAATTCTTTTCCAAAATTTTATAAGTAAACAAATTCTAATCCAATTATATCTAATTAGAAACAACCTTTCCTTAATTAGAAAACTATCTTTTAATGTTTTAGAATTTTTATTAATTATTTGATAAATTAGTAAACTATTTCTTAGAATACTATAAAAGGCTTTTTTCTTAATTAACAAATGAAAATGTGTTTCAAATTTAATCAAGAAAAATATATTTTCTAATTAATCAAGAAACTTATTATTCTAATGGTCTCTGAATAAAATAAAATAATAACTTCTAAAATTAGTTCACTTATCTTATGTAAATCAAATTAAAATAAATGATTTTAATTAAGAAACTTTTTTCTTAATTACTTAAGAAAATGATTTTTAATGTTAAAGGAGTGTAATTAATTACTAATTCCAACATTATTAAATTAAATTAAATTCATTTCTAGAAGATAAATTTCTAAAATATTAATTAAGAATCTATTTTATTATTAATCTTACTTTAATTGAGAAAATAATTAATTCAATATTAAAATTAAGATCTCATCTTAATTATTATAATCTCAATATGATAGTTATATCTAACAAAATATAATCATCAAAGATAATCCTTTAAATTTAGGTTTAATCGACTCTAATTATTGATTTCTAACTAATTTATTTAATATTTCAACTCATGAATAATTAAACTAAATTTCATAAACATTTATAATTTTGAGAAAAAATTTTAAATAATTAGAAAATATTTTTTCTAAACTTATTAGGAGTTTAAACTAATTTAATTAAAAGGAAGACTTAAAAATACATAAAATATAAGAATAAGAAGGGGGACTGTTAGCGTGTGTTTTATATATGCTATTCATTTTTTATGTGACACGTGCTGTGTATGCACCTCAATCAATGCTCCAGGGATTGATGTGTGCATAACGCACGCCAGACGCGTTAACCACTGCGTCCCATCTTCTTCTCCAGACTAGGGTTCCTCTTCCATCACTGCCACCCCTAGTTCTGGTTTTCTCCTTTATTGGTGCTTCTATCCTAGATCGATCAATACCTCCTCCAAGGGCGATTATCGCTACTGATTTGCTCCTTCACCTGTGGTATACATGGTCGCAGGTGAAGGCCTATTGCAGAATATACCTACGTCTTCTACCACAGATTCAATAAAAGACAATGCACTTAGAACCACACAAAGGCACACCGGAAACAAATTCAATCCAAGTTTTCAGAAACAAAATATAGGGGGTCATGTAATATGTGTTTTTTGTATGTCGCTGGTGAAGGTCCATTGCAGAATATACCCATGTCTCCTATCATTGATTCCATAACAGACAAAGCACCTAGAACCAAAAAAATGCACACCAGAAACATATTCAATCCAAGTTTTTAGAAACATAATCTAGGGGGTCATGCAATATGTGTTTTTAAGGAACTCTTCTTCGCTCTACCTCTCACGCTTCTTCTCCTTCTTCCCTTGCTCTTTCTCTTCCTTTCCTCATGCTCTATGCCTCTGCTAATCTCTCAATATCATAGCTTTGTCCCACCACTGCCTCCATCATTGTCAGTTACTTTTAGCCTCCACAACCTTTTCCCCTTCATTTCTCATCTCTTTACACTTGTGCCATCGTCTCTCTACACTTTAAGCACTCACTGTTATTGTTTTTCCTTTTTATATATATACGGATTTCATGTTTAACCAACTCCTTTTTGTTGGTCTTTCAGACTGAAATAAGATGAAAGATCAGTGGAAGAAGTTAAAGAAGAGTGGATTGTATTTTGTGTGATAGCTAACTTTTTCTTTTAATAAGTTAAAAAGATGAAGTAAATTTTGTGTATTTATTAGTTAAATGGAAGCATATGTTTTTCATAGTAGACCAGATGGTGTGAATGAGAAATTTTGGACAAATCACATCCAGGAGATGAATACAATATTTTGTTTTGTTTCACAAGTAAATGATAAATGGGTAGTCTCCAATCTAAGTTTCTTATTTATTACCAAAAAACCTTTGCCTTTTAGTTCTACTTATGGCACATAATAAGCAAGGTTAGGAACATGCGGAGAAAAGAAGTGAAGAGAGAGAAAGAGAGAGAGGAAGAGAAAGGAGAAATGAAAAAGGAGAGAGAAATTTTAATATTTTTAACTTTTTGGGTCCTATGGCCCATAAAAATGTCACATAAATTTTTTTAGCAAACCACATAAAAGTTAATTTAGAGTTTAAATTGAACATTTATAAAATGTTAAAGTTTTTTCAAACATATCAAAATATTTAGGTTTAAATTAAATTATAGTGAAAAAGTTAGATTCCAATTTGAACTTTTTTGTCTTCCTCTAAACGAACTTCTAAGCCTTAATTTTATCAAATCAATAACTATCAAGCAACTTTAATAAAGTTAAACAGTTAGATGTAGATTTGATACCAGTATTGAGAAATAATTAGATCTAGATTTGCTGACAGTATTGAGAAATAAACTGTGATCAAATCAAGGTGCAATAAAAAATAATATTTTATAATTTTTGATCAGACATCTTTAATTGAATAACTTAAAAAATATGAATCATAAATAAAAGATTGAGTTATACTTGATTTGAATTTCTGTAAAAATTTTCTTCTTTAGTTGTTCACTACAAGTTGTCTACATATTTAGCCTTTAATAGTATCCACATATTAGGAAAAAAGAACTAAATTAATTTAGAGAAAAAGGCAAGAATGCTATCTCCCTTATGTCTTTTACTATTTATAGAAAAAAGACATTATGGTTTATTTCTTATTAAAATTAAACTTCTACTATTGGTATTAGAGCCAAGTGTCTTGGAGAGGGTAAATACTTAGTATTGAATCTATTAATTTAGGTTTATTTACTTCTATTCACAAAGGGTAAGTGGTTATCTCACCAACCTTTTAATTGTCTAGAAAATTTGGCTATTAAGAGCTTAGAAATTGCATGTTCAAAAAGGTTCCTAATTGGGTTATATAGGTGTTACCTACCATTGTCATTTATTGAAGCACATTCAAAATTTGTAGTCAAACATTCCATCGATATTCCATTCATAGATAGAAGAAGCCTTATATATAGTTTGTTGTAAGACATTAGGCTTTTGATCTATTTAGATGTCAGGGGGAATAATTTTTGTCCTATGGGGAGTTGTTGTCAATGAAGTTTGTTCACAATTAGAGAAGGATGTTGGAGCTTTTAGTTTCACCATTGCTTTCTTGCTCAATCATGTTCACTTCTTGGGAGTTATTAGCTTTGATCATCGTTTGACTCCTAGTTTGGATGGTGTTCAAGGTTTGGAAAGTCGAGGACCTTGGAGAATCATAGACTTTATGCTCTTCAATCCTATTCAATTGGCTTTAGATGGCATTAATTAATTCTTCATTGTTCTCTTTCCTAAATTGGATCGAATTGTTATTGGTCACTTCGTAAGGCTTAAAGATGAGGGTTTTGACTGACTCTATTTTGGTGATCATTATGGGATTTTCTAAGCTTTTCTCTATTCTAGACAATTGTCCTCCTAGAGCTTGCAAATAAGTTTTGGTGTAATTGTTCTGACACATAGTGTTTTTATTATCTTTGGGAGTCATATTTTCACTTTCAATTTTGATTTTTACAAGGGATGCTACCATTACACACTACAAGAAAATTGGGTATTAGCGTCAAAATATTTCCGACAGAAGCTAATCTGTTGAAAATTTCCGACAGAACGAAGCTAATCCGTCGGTAAATAGAATGTTTTACCGACGGAAAAAAAATCCGTCGGCAATACTGTAAGAAAAAATTTCGCCCAAAATCTCCGACAGAAAATAGCGACTCCAAAGGTCTCGACGACGGAAAAAAATGCGGGAATCGTTCCCGCAATTTAATAGCTTCGCCCTTTACCGACGGCATGACATTCCGTCGATACGTAGCTTCAAGTTACCGATGGAAAAGACTTCCGTCGGTAAATGTTCGAAAAATATACCGATGGACAGTCTTTCGGTCGGTAAATTGTTAACAGACGTTGTCGTGTCAATGAAGTAGGGACGATACACCGACGGAACGCCAATCTTCCGTCGGTGAATCTTTTATCAACAAATATTACCGACAGGAGCTGGTCTTACCGTCGGCAAATATCGGAAGCAAACCTTGTTTACCGACGGCCCAGCATACCCGTCGGTATTTGTCTTGTCACGCTTGTACCGACGAAACATCTTCTATCCGTCGGTAAAAGTTTGACGAATAAATTTTACCGACGGTATAGACATTCCGTCGGCCTTCTTATCTGCTGATACCGACGACAGACGATCGTACCGTCAGAAAATGTCGGCAGCAAAACCTATTTTGCCGACAGAATGGACAATCCGTCAGTATTTGACTTTCATCTTGAATGCAATTGCCGCTCTTTTATCGATGGAAAGGAATTGTCGTCGGTAACTGTCGGTGAATGCCGCTCTTTTACCGACGGAATGGTCTTGGCCGTCGGTAATTGTTGGCGGGCGAGTATTCTGGAAACCTAAATTACCGACAGAATGTTGTGTTCCGTCGGTAATCCGATGCCTATAAGTCACGCCCGACCCCCCTCCCCTCCCCTCGCGCTTTCATTTCTCCTCTTTGCTTACGGTTCAGAATTTTCCAACTCCTTCTCTCGTATTTTTTGATCGTGTTTGAGGTAAACTCTCTTATAAGTGTATTATTTTACTAAAAAAGCATGTTTTTAAGTTTTAAACGTGAATGTTTGGTTAGGTTTAGATTATGCATATTGCGTATAAAGTGTTCG
>JAOTAY010054548.1:0-19368 GCA_025629805.1 Erythroxylum baracoense | reverse complement strand
GTTTTGAAAAAGAAAAAGTGGGCCCGAGTTAATGATCATTGATAAGAGTATTCAAAAAAAATGTATACCGAGGTTCACGTGTTAAGTGATGTGACACGCCACCCTCGCGGGGCACGGATTCGGATATCACCATCGATATCGAGTTCGGGTCCAGCGGGAGTGGGGTGTTACAGCAGAAAACTTTTGAGTGTATATGATGGATATTGTATAATAAAGTTAAGTACTATATGAGTGAATATATTGGAATATAATTATGTTAGTGTATATGATGGATGTTATATAATAAAGCTACATACTATATGAGTTAATATATTGGAATATAATTATGTTAAATCAATTATGTTATGCTCTTATACATCCTAGGTCTTCTTATCCCAAATGATTTAATGCTCTTTACGCCATCTAATATTGGTGATCTTCTCTTATAATTTTTTTAACATATGTTTATTTAAAGGTGTCTTGATTAATATCGCCTATGAAATTTAAGTATTTTTTTTCATAATGTTACATATAGGTTTAATTCGTGAGATTTGATTAATTTAACAACACTTTTGATGACAACTAAAACATAAAAGGTCTAAATCACACCTTAACTCTTCTCAAAATATCTAAGTCTCTATCATTATTTATAGTATTGTGTTACACCTTAATATTTTTAGAAAGGTATTAGTAATGCCTCAAACTTTAATAGAGTTAAGTTATAGTTAGTTCCTAGTATTTATACTATCAATTTAACTTAAATGGTTTCTCAAATGGAAATTTGGACCTAGCAAAAATTAATGTAATATTAAAAATGATTTATCTATATATTAATTAAAGATATGATTTTTATCTCAATGCTTTACAAAATGTCTAAATAAGTTTATACCATAATCTCTGTTTCCATTACAAGTACTATTTTAGTAACATTATGGTGTAAAGTAGTATTAGAGATAAAGATACTTAGATCTTTTATAAAATATTGAGGTGTCAATAATACATTTAACCTAAATTAAAATGAAATCGTTGGATCAAACTAAAAAAACTGTTCTCAATTTGAATCTTGAAAAAAAAGTATAACATTCACAAGAAAAAACAAATTATTTTTAGTTGTACACTATTATCATTTCTTCTAAACACTTAATTAGTTTCCTACCATTTTACATATGGTCTAAATCTTTTCAACTGTATATTTCATTCATCCTTATGTTGTACATTATTCACACATATATATCATAAGGTTATATATTAAGGATCACAAACCCTATAGATCAATACTGCGAAAACATAATATATTTCCTTGATTATACTTATTCTATCATGATATTAGAGCCCACATCAAATAAATAATTTCTCATATCTACAACATTGTCGAGAGCATCACATAACCAGTAAAACCAACCCACAAAAAGGCCAACAACAATTTCATAGAAACAAACTATGTTAATAAACAATCTGCCTACACTACCATTTAACCAAATTACAACATTTTTAACCACATCATTATATTCTACAAATTACCTTACATAGAGAAATTAAATTCAAGCCACCCTAATCTTTGTAGATCTTTTTGGCTATGTTGATGATAATTTTTTACCATTAGATAACACCTTAAGTTTGGACTCCCTGTCTCATGAATACATCAAATGGAAGAAACTTGATTAGTTGGTTTATTGCTTCCTTATCACCTCACTTTCAAGCATAACTGCATGTATTGAACAATAATTGAAAGAGGATAAGGAGGAGAAAATGCAAACTAATTTATAGTAGCTCGACAAACAATCTTTGTCTAAGTCCACTCCCAAGATTCTTCTTGGAATTATGCTATAATTCTTTTTTCAAGGGAAAGAATAACCATTGTATAACCTTTTTACAATCTTTCTCAGTAAAGAGAAATCTCAATACCTCTGGATCACCCCCAAATCATAACTCAAAAATACCTCACTAGATCACCCCCAAATCATAACTAAAAAATACCTCAGTTACGTACTTGATAACTCCAAAATGCTTACTCACACAAATATGATACAATGATGCTCAAATGATTGAAAAAATCTTTGTAATGTGTATATATAACACCAATGTATATAACACAAAAAAGCTTCTTAATGCTAAAGCCAATGAGAAAACACTTATTTATAGTGTTTTGGGACCCAAAATAGTCATTAGAGTTAAGAACTAGCCGTTATAATGACTATATACAGTATACCGGTTGACCAGTATTACATACAACACCATATGTGAGCCATTGGACATTGGTCAACCAATAACCTATATTGGTAGATCAATATGACAAACTAGTCAATCATTACATGAACCAATATTACAACAAACTCTCAATACTTCAAATTTAAGAGCTTTAATTTATATTGGTCAACCACTAACCTATATAGATCGACCGATTAACCCAAAAACATGATTTTAACAACTTCAAATGCTTAAAACCAATTTGTTTATCCCAAATATAATTAAGTACTTTTCAAATTTTTTCCAAAAGATTATTTAAAAGATCAAGAGGTTTTAAATTAAAATCAAAAGCTTCAATACCTATTGATGAATATAAAGACTCATATAATGAAGTAAGATGAAATAATTATGTATGATGAGCCTTTTAGATCATTAAATTAATAAAGTAAGCTTACAAATATAAAACAAAATGTGAAGTGACCTTGATGAGCCTTTATCTTCTTTTGTTATTGTTTTGATTCTTCATTTCATCGTTTGCAAACTTCAACTTCTCTTTATCAACTTTATATATTATCTTCTTAATTTTTTGGCTTCATTTTGTTCTAGTATTACTTTTCATCAAAATGGTAAAACACATTAGTCTTAATTATGTTATGTTATCATCAAAATAGCAATTCGAATCTCTCTTGCTCAATAATCTCCCCCTTTTTGATGATAAATATTAGAAAACAATAATATTAAGTTAAGCAAACAAATAAATATCAAGATAATGATTACCTCCCCCTTAATTCATGCACTAAATATAATTCAATATAAAGAGCATAATTCAATATTAAGAACACAAGAGATATTCAAAGTCAAAGAAATATCATTTACTCAAGTATATCATATAAAGTGTAAGAAATAAAAAATGAAAAACAATCACTCCCCTTAAATTTCATCACTTCCCCTGAATGTTATCTCTCCCTCTAAATCTAATATCACCAAAATTTCTCCCCTTGTTGAAATCATAAAAAAGAGATATATTAACTAAAATTCATAATATAAAGTTTCATGCTTTAAACTAAATTGTTAAAAAAATCAAAATTTATTTGATTAAGATTGGTAAAATTTCTTCACTAAAAGTGCTATTAATATTTAAAGAGTAAAAATAAAGGTTAACTTTGATAGTTACATCCACAATTGTGTCTAATTTGAAAATTTCCAATTTTAGTAGTGTGACTAAGTTGAAAGATTCAAGTAAAGCTCAAAAGGCAAGTTTTAACAAAATTAAAGGCTGGAATTGTGGCAAATAAAAACATAATTTCAATTTACAACAACTAATTTTATAAAAGAATGTATAATTTTAAAAGCCCTAAAATTTCAAAAATGGAAACATGAAAAAGTTCCTAAAAAACAACCTTCACTTCTTATTCAATTTAACTGTAAAGGCATCAATTTGAAAAAATAATTCATAAATAAGAAAAATTTTGAAAAGCGTAAATATGAAATTTAAGAATGACAATTTTCAATTTGAAGTAATCTAATGAGATTTTTTATGTAACTAGGATGATATTTTTCAAAGAAAATAGTTAATTGTTTAAGGTTTTAGAGGATATAAATATAAAATATGATAATAAAAGAAAAGAGGCGAAGGACAATGGTTGACCACATGTCTTGACTGATCGGACAGTGCAAGTGAGTTGAAAAACTTGGTTTGGCTTTAAAACACGATCTACTAAGAGATTAGTAAAGTATATTGGTTGACCAGTATGTTGTTGGTCGACCAAATGTGGTAACTAATGCCCCCACAAACTCACTGAAATAAAAATTTCTTAAATAAAAGGGATATCAGTCAACCATATAAGGATCTTGGTCAACCAATATGAATGTTTAAGCAACCAAACAAGTGACCAGAAAGCCAATAAACTGGCTAAAAAAAGAAAAAAAGGGTAAATTTTGAAGATTCTAGTTAACCACACTAATATATTGGTCGACTAGTTAACTAGATAACTTAAGAAATTATCTTTGAAACTCAAACTAAAGCATCATAACTTCAATAAATTACAATTAAAACATATATCAACTAATTAAATATCAATCAAAAAGGAATTTAATCATAAAAAAGGCCTTATAAAAAATAACTCATATCAAACAAAACTAATTTTTCTCTAATTGAGTAAGATTTATCCTTAATCAAAAGTTTAGAGAAATAATAAACAATTGATGTAAATTCTAACTTAGTGACCTTATCTTGCGAATAGTCTCTAATTCTAGGCACTAAGGTTCAAACTCTAGATACACTTTATTCATGATTCAAACCTAAATAATCATCACCAAATATTTATACTCAAATTGAGACATATATGCAAGTAATCACATATTTATAAGTTATAAACTAGTAATTAACTCATATTGAACATTACTTGTAAGGGACTTAAATGAAGATTCTTCTTAAATTCTCAATCCATTAGTGGCATCCCATCCTTCTTATCTTTCTCACATAGTTCAACAATTTCAAAAGTTTTGATGGTTAATTTTAGGAGTTAAATTCTCTATATCTTACAACATCTTCAAAACATTTTTTGGAGGTAAAAAGGATACGTTCATTAATAGATGCATATTGATCATATTTATATAGCCATATTTGATGTATTTTGCTTGATATTTTATACTTTTATTGTACATTTGGTACTTAATTTGCTCAAAGTGCATTTATAGGTTATAATTGCCTTTATGGACCAAAATGAGAAGAATTTGGATGAAAACGAGGCATAAAACAAAGATTTAAAGTAAATAAGGGATACATGGCTATGTCTGACCCATGTACATCTCTCAACCCATGCAAATTTGCAAATTCTGGAAATTTTGGAGTATACATGGTCTAGTACACGCTCATTTATCAAATTGTATATCTCTTAAAACCCAAAAGTTTACTATATAAAGACATAAGCAGAGGCAAAATAAGAGAAAAGACTTGGAGAGGTGATTTTAGAAGTGGAGAATGTTCAGACATGATGATATTGATTCAAAGAAATGGAAAATGTGAAGAAATCATCTACATATCCAATAGATTACAACATCAAACCTTTACCTTGCAAAATATTCATTAAAAGAGAAAGAGAGATTTACAATTATGAACTCTTTGTTTTCTATTTGTTTTTCTTCCTGTTTATGTTTGATTTCGTTTTCTATTATTGTAACTAAAAATCTTTTAGTGTCTAGGTGTGATGAACTAAGTTATGTTAAAATATGTTTTGATTCTTTTCTTTAATGCAATTGTTTTGATTGATTTATTGTAATTCAATTATGTATTTTTATATATGTTCTAATAGATCCTAAATATTAGTACATATTCTGATTTCATAGCGTAAAGATTAAGAAAATATGAATAGATATACTATAATTGGAAGGAGTTGAATGCAAAGCTAAAGATAGGTCGACATAAATCCTTTAAATTAGGGTCTAAATAATTTCAGTTGATAAACCTAAGATTAGTTGTTAGTGGTCTTAAGTGAGTAATTAGCATATGATAGAAATTTTCACAATCCAATAACAATTGCACAATAAAAGGTTAACTATTTAATGGTTTTAGGGGGATTCATTACCTAGACACTAATTCTTAATATTGATTTTTTTCTAAACGATTTCTTTGCTCTCTACTCATTATTGTTTCCTACTCTATTTTATCAGTTAAGTATTATTTTTAGTTAAAAACCAAAACTCAATCTGCAGGCTAGATAATAGAAGAAAGGTTATTACTAGTAATCATTGTCTTCATGGGATTAACTCATACTTGCTTGTGCTAGCTATAACTATGTTGTGTACTTGTGGTTAATTCAATATTGATAAACTTAAAATTTAGTCAATCAAGTTTTTGGCATTGTTGCCAAGGATAGTGATATTAGGAACACTTGGATGCTATTACTTTAGCCATTATTTTTTATTTTTTGTATTTGTTTTATTTGTATTTGTATTTTATTTTAGTTTATTTTTACTGTATCTTGTTGCATTCTTTGGCTTATTAATTTAGTTATCTTTGAACTTCTCTACATTAATAGTGTGCTTTTGGTTTATTTTAAGGATTAAGGTTTAACTTCATGACCATAACTCACAATGAAATGATGGACCAGACAGTACTCTTATGGGAGCAACAATTTGTATTCACAATATGTAACATCACCATGTTGGAAGGACCGGTTTCCTCATATGATTTTAGAAGTTCAACTGATGTTCATACTATGTTGAGACATTTGTGGGAGCAATAATTACAATCATGAATCTTGGGCATCAACTTATATGTGGGAGCAGCCAAGTATGTATAACCAACCTCAAGGTTCATTATACAAGAATGTGTAAAATTTATAGTGGCGCAAACCTTACGCATATGGATGAAATGATTATATTCCAATTGAATATGTACAATAAGAACAACAATACGAAAGTAATACAGATAAACTAATAGGATCCCTTGCTAAGAGTGGCTACCTGACGTGAATTTGAGAGAAAAAGAGATGGCATTTGATTTCATAAATAAGGATACATTTCAAGAAGGCGAGGAGGTAACTGTTGCTTTGAAAGATATGATGGTTAATTTTATTCAAGAATCAAACATGAGGCATCAGGAAATAGAGGCTCGTATATAAAATATGGTGATTCAGATATACCAGCTAGCAAAGATAATATCTAATGAGATGCAGGGGAGTTTTCCCAGTCTTACTGAAGCGAATACTAAAGAATTTGGAATAGAAATCACCCTTAGAAGTGGAAACGAGCTTCTAGAAGAAGAAGCAAAAGAAGAAGAAGCCTTTGTCCAAGAAGAGGAAGAAGAGAAGTGGCAAGAGATAACTGAAGAAGAAGAGTTAGGGACCTTTCTTTAGGAAGAAATAAAAGAAGATTGGACAAAAGTAGTTGAGAAAGCCTGGTGGAGGAACCCAATAAGGAAACTACTTATGCATAATTCGTAGCCACCTTATGTACGGTGGGTTCCTAATTCCTCTAAGACAAACAACTTGCATCAACAAAAGATTCGAGAGTTTCATTATTACTCATTTTATTAACAATTTGTCATTAAAAAGAACATTAATGCAGTCGATAAGATTCATTAATGCAGTCGATAAGATTCATTAACTCAATAATTTGTGCTTTTATTATTATTTTTTAATATGTGGCTTACTTATGGGCTATAAAACCCTTACGTAAAGAAATGGTTAGAAACAAGCCACTCATATAGACCTAGGATGATAATTAAACATGCAGGGTATGCCAAGCTATCGAAGTTAAACAAGCATTGCTTAAGAGGTAACCTAAAAATTAAGATAGATTTTATTTTATGTTATTTTATTTTCATGTATCTTAGTTATTTTTGTTATTATTATTATTATTATTATTATTATTATTATTATTATTTTATTTTATCCCTTTTTCTTTATATTTTGCAAGGATGTTATTATAATATTAGATGGGTCAGATTCAGGATATCGTCTTACTTAGGAAAGTACCAACTCTTTCTCACTTATAATATATGTTTATACTGTGTACATTGAGGACAATATACAAATTTAAGTGTCGAGAATGGGTTAATGATTTTAATAATTTTCTTAAGCTTATTATAATCTTAGTTGTTAAATTTTATGAACTGATATCTTAACTTAATTAAAATATGTTCATCATTACTGTATTTCATTATTGAATATTGATTTGAATTAGTATGCAGAAGGATGATAGTTAGAATAAAATTATTTTTATAAGTCATTTTTTAATAACTATTGAAATAATCAAGTTAAATGATATTGCATAGTATTTACAGACATAAACTTATTTTTTCATGAGCTTTTGAGCCTAAGAGTTAAATTTCAAAAAATTTAGAGCTCTTTTTATTGTTTCATATGTATTATCATGCATAGTTGAATGATTCTAGAACTTACTTTTATTATGCATAATGAGACCATAGTTGTCAAATTGGAAACATTGAAATGATGAAGGCACTTAGATTCAATAATTTATTTTAGCCTATTTCTTTGATAAATACCTTACCTTATTTTCCCCCTTAGAAATAACCAATTTTGAGCCTTAACTTTTTCCATTATTTATACTCAATTATTATCCTTTATTCTATTTTTCTTTCAAGCCTTTTTATTATTTTCAACCCTAAAGGTTATTCACATTATTTGTTTGTTTGAAAATTGAAAATTTAAAGGGTCTAATATTTCTTTAATTATGGTACATGATGAGTGCCTGAAATTATTGTGAAAAAAATCGAGCATAAAAATAATTAAAAAAGAAGAAGAAAAGAATAAGTATACGGTACCAATGTATTTATAGTGAAAGGACCTGTGTATATTGTAAAAACTTTCATGTAATGTCTCTTTAGTAAATTTCCTTCAAATTAGCTTTTTTTATTATCCCAGTCATACATTACTTAAGCCCCATTACAACCCGTATAAAGACCTTTTAATTTTTGTTTCTAGTTTACATATAAGTGATGGAGATGTGATAATATTACAAGCCTAAGGTAAGAGTTCTACTATGCATTGATTGAGAGTTTGATACATTTCACCCTAAACACTTGAGTCAACTGAGTGAAATATTGGTGAGGGTTTAAATGTTTATGCATTTGATTTCAATGAGACTATGATGTGATTACTATTAATATTAACTTATGAAGTTCGCTTTAGGATAACTTGATTCCACTTGTTTATTAATTTGATTAATTTGATGTTATGATTTAGAGTATGAATGGACAGGTTAAGATTAATGAAGGATTGATGTTGTAAGTTTAATAATTTTAGTTATCATTTGCTTGAGGACAAGCAAAAAATTAAGTGTGCGGATGTTTAATAGATGTATATTTGACCATATTTATACACCCATATTTGATGTATTGTGCTTGATATTTTACACTTTTGTTGCATATTTGGAATTTAATTTGCTCTATGTGCATTTATAGGTTGTAATTACCTTCATGGACCAAAAGGAGAAGAATTCAAATGACAATATGGAATAAAATGAAGATTTGAAGCAAAGGGATACATAGTTGGAAATTTTAGAGTATACACAGTCTAGTACACGCCTATGTATCAGATCGTGTATCTTCTAAAACCCTAAAAATTATTGTAAAAGGATGTGAGTAGAGGCAAAATAAGATAAAAGAATTAAAGAGGTGATTTTAATTATGGAGAAGATTCAGAAGGGATGATATTGATCCAAAGAAATGGAAACATGAAGAAATCATCGGCTGATCCAATAGATTACAACATCAAACCTCTACCTTACAAGAACATTTGATAGAAGAGAAAGGAAGCTTTAGAATTATGAACTCTTTGTTTTCTATTTGTTTTTCTTCCTATTCATGTTTGATTTTATTGTCTATTATATGTGACTAAACATCTTTTAATGTCTAGGTGTGATGAACCCTACGTTGTGTTAAAATATGTTTTGATTCTTTTATTTAATGCATTTGTTTTGATTGATTTATTTTGATTCAATTATGTGTTTTATATATGTTCTAATAGATCAAAAATATTAGGACTTAATATGATTTTATAGCATATAGATTAAGAAATCGTATTTTTGAATATATCTACCATAACTGAAAGGAGTTGATTGCAAACCTAAAGATAGATTGACATAAATCTTCTATATTAGGATCAAACCTAATAGTGGAATTCATAAATCGATAAAGCAATATTAGAATCTTTAACCTGAATAATTTTGGTCGATAAACCTAAGATTAGTTGTTAGTAGTCTCAAGTGAGTTATTAGCATACAATAGGAATTTTCATGGTCTAATAGTCAATAAACCAATTGAATAATGAAAGGTTAATTATTTAATGGTTTTAAGGAGATTTATTACGTAGACATTAATTCTTGATATTGATTGTTTTCTAAGCAATTTCTTTATTCTCTACTCATATTATTGTTTCCTACTTTATTTTATCTGTATAAGTATTATTTTTAATTAAAAACTAAAACCCAATCCATAGGCTAGATAATAGAAGAAAGGTAATTACTAATAACCATTTTCTTCATGGGATTGACCCATACTTGCCTGTGTTAGCTATAGTTACACCGTGCACTTGTGATTAATTCAAATATTGATAATATAAAAATTATCAGTCATTCATCAAAATAAAATGCATAAGCACCTCAATAATATTCAATTTAATAACTACTATATATACTACGTATCATTTGCTCTTTCTTTTCTAATAATCTTATAAACCAAGGTAATCAATATGTTTTAGGAAACCAAATAAGCTTGTTTCCTTAGTAGTTAGATTCCTTCTTTTTTTTAACCTAAACTTTCAAGGGTGTTGTCTAGCAAGCCAACAAAAAGATGCTAAATAGAAGACCTGACCAAAGAAAGATCTTTGTAGCAAACAAAGACAGAATGGTTTTTAAACATGAAATTTTCATCATTTGCTTTCCATCCTTTGTTTGATAAAGCAAAATCTATCAACATGTCCAAACTTAACACAAAAATGACAAACTAAGTTATACGAGTAATGATGTTGCATAAATGCATTGCTTGGAATTCTATATGTGTATACATAATGAGAAGGTTTTCTTTAAACATTAAATATGTTACATTGTCTCCTAGGATGGTGAAACGTCCTACTATGATTATATGTATGATGCCTACTATGAATGAAGGATTGATACATGCTTTTATAGGAGTATAAGCGAGTTTGCATGTTATTATAGAAATTGTGCCTATTCTTCTCTTAATAGTAGTGAACTCAATACTTAGATTGTGAGTTATAAACGAAAACATGATGCTTGTTTTTAGAATTAGTTCTAATGGATATCAAATGTGCATGCATATGGTTGGATGTGGATGCTCTATGCTTATTTGTCACATTAGGTAATGGTTCTTCACTATGCAAATGTTTTCCTTTAACAAATGTGCTTTTAGAATGTACATTCACTTCTATGGTTATATCCTATTTCATGCTTATCATTGGAATTTTTTTAAGCTCCTAGCTTGTTCTATAGTTTTTTCACTCACTTTAGTAAACATTGGCATTGAGTCCTTAAAGGAATCTATCTCCTTTTTTAAATGTTTCATTCTTATGCATTAATGCTTCTAACTCATTATTGTCATCAATAATCACATTTTTGGATGCTTTAATGCTATGCAATTCACTTTTTATCTTTTTATTCTCATTCATGAATGCATACAATTGTTTTTAAACTTGCTTAAGTTTTAGAGATAGTTTTTTCTTTTCCTTACTTATAATTTCTAAAATTCAACTAGTTCTTTATATGTCATATCATTATCATTATCATTACAAGAATTAAGGTTGGATGTTACTTTATTATTGCCCATCAACTATCTCTTCTTCTGAATGCTCACTTGTGGATTTAATTATGTTATCCTAAGTTGATGCATTAGGTGCTTTCTTTTTTACCTTTTCCTTCTTCTTATAATTTCTTTCATACTTCTAATTATATTTGAATTGAGGAAATTATGACTTTATACGGTTGAGTTTTTGATATTCAAAGCAAATACTAAGTCAATGTCTTTTTCTTTGCACTCATTAATTGGTATCTCTTCCTCTTTGCTTAATTCTTCTATTGAGGATTTAAATGCTAAATTCTTTTTCTTTAAAAGTGATGTTTCTTCTTATGTTTTTTTGGAGCCTCGTTTCGTATATGAGGAGAGATCCAATAAGTTCCTGGATAAAAGAGTTGTTAGATCCTTGGTTTTTTGTATAACCATCACTTTAGCTTCCCACATCTTTAGAAGTGACCTAATTAACTTTCTTACCTTTTTAACATTAGTATAGGTCTTTCTAAGAAATTTAAGAGCATTAATAATATCAAAAAATAAAGTATATATGCTAAATAAGCTTTCATTGTGCTTCATTTAAAACTATTGATATTAAAGTGTTAGCATGCTTACTTTGCTCTTTTACACTCCAACGCCTCCCATTTGATGAATCAGCTAGTACTGAACTTCTTATCCTTGAGTCTCTGGTACTACTCCTCCTAGGCCCTAACATTGAACAATAACATCCTCACCCACTCTAGGGACTAACTGAAGTTGAGGAACCTTCCCCTCTTTGTCACTTCCTGGGGATCTCCTTTTCTCGTCATGATTTCACCATTATGCCTGCAACTTTGAATAAGTGTGAGGAGATTTATAGATAAATTTCTAGAGACACTTAAAATCGATTACAATCACTAAATTATTAAATACAAAAACAAACTAGCAACGAATGTTAAACAATAAAAAAAATTAATAAATAATAAACACAAATAAATAACTAAACAATTAGATAATTTTAGTTAGAAAATTAACTAAGAAATACATTTAGTTAGAAAATTAACTAACAATTAATTAATCTTAAAGTTAAAATTAAAATTAGAAATATTGCAATTAACGAATAAAGTTAACTTAATTGTTAAATTACAAATTCTGACCCTAGTTTAAAGTTAAAAATCATAAAATAACAATTATATAAAATTGATGAAATTAAACATCAAATTTATGCAATTAAACACAAACCTAATAATAATTGACATCAAAAATAACTAATTAATCTAATTTAACACAAAAATATCGCAATTAAACACTTAGTGGGCAAAAATAGCAAATTTCTATAATTAAAGTTAAATTTTTGTCCAATTCGCATGCAATTACACAAATTGAATCATAAGATCAATTGGGTAAAGATTAAACCTAAACAATAAACCACAATTAATCATATAATCACAAAAATTCTCCAAAAATCCCTAAATCATAAAATCGACATTTTTGATTGAAAATTTCACAAATCATGCAAAACACTCAATGAACCATGTATAAATAAGTGAAAACAACTAAAGAACTTACTTGAGTGTTGTTAATGGCAGAAAAATGCAAAAATTAGGATCGAAGAATGAGAGGTCGACAGCTAGAGCGAGTTAGAAGAGATACAATGCGAGAAAATGAAAGTGTTAGGGCTTTTTAAGAAAGGTTGTGGACTTACACGATCTGATACACGGTCGTGTATCAACCCCGTGTAAACTGTGTATCAAATTGTATATGTCACTGAATCACAGCTTTTTATAGATTTACATGGGTTGATACACAACAGTGTATTAAATCATGTAAAACTATACCAACGTTTTTAGAGGGCGTGTAAATTTATGTAAACGTGTGCAGCTTTAGAATTATATGCTCAAAAGTAAAAACAATTTGAACTAAAAGTTATAACACATAGACATGCATACCATACACATCAATTATGCATATTCTCATCATTGGGAAGCTTCATTTCATATCCTAAAACACATAAAAACTCAATCAAAACCCTATACTAACATGAAAGCAGGAACAAAACAATATGAAATTAAACTAACTAATTTATAGGGTGCCTCCCATGTAGTACTTGTTTAATTTCGTTAGCTCGACGTACCCTGCACTTTATCATCATCTTGGATCTATGATCAGTGGCTTGCTTCCACCCGTTTCTCTGTAAGGTAGCTTAGTAGCCTTTAAGTAAGCCACCTATTGCAAGATAATTATAAGGGCATAATTAATTAGATTAATAACAACAATGGATTCCATTAATGCCCTTTTTAATGACAAACTGTTAAAAACATAGGGAATAACAAAACTACCTGAATCGTTGAGTGGCTGAAACAATTTATCTTGGAGAAGGTAGGACCCTCCGTCATAAGGTGGCTACCAACAATTCATCAATAGTTTTCTTATTTGGTTCCTCCACCAGTTCTTTCTTAACCACCTTTGTCTACTCTTTTTCTTCTTCTTCTTGGGCAAAGGTTTCTGGCTCATCTTCTTCAATTATCTCTTGCCATTTCTCTACTTCCTCTTTTTTGTTAGAGGCTTCTTTTTCTACTACTGTTGCTACTACTTTGACTTCTTCTATAAGCTTTTTTCCACTCCTTAGGGTGATTGCCATTCCATGTTCTTTAGGATCTATTTTAGTAGGAATAGGCAAACTCCCTTGCATTTTGTCAGATATTATCTTTGCCATCTGGTCGATCTGATTCACCATATTTTGTATACGAGTCCCTATTTCCTAATGCCTCGTGATTAATTCTTGAATAAAATTAGCCATCATATCTTCCAAATTTGGCTTTTTAACTTAAAGTGTTTGATACTATAAATATCTAGGGAGCATAATCGTTCCATCCATAAGTGTAAGAGTTGCTTCATTATGAATTGTAACTGTTCTCATATGGTGCACCTCGAGGTTGATTGTACATGCCTGATTGCTCCTACATATAGGTGGGTACTCGACATTAATGACTGTAATGGTTACTCCTATAAATGTTTTAACACAACATAAATGTTAGTTGAGCCTTCGAAAATATGTGAGGAAATCTTTCTTTCTTATATGGTGATGTTAAGTATTGCAAAGACACATCTTAGCTCCCATAAGAGTACTGTCTGCTCTATCCTTCCATTGTGAGTTGTGGTGATGACGTTAAACCTTAATCCCTAAAATAAATTATAAGCACACTGTTAATGTAGAGAAGTTCAAAAGATAACAAAATGAATAAGCCAAGAATACAACATGATACAATAAAAATAAAATAAATACAAAAATAATGGGTAGAGTAATATCATCTTAGTGTTCCTAATATCATTTTCCTTGGCAACGGTGTCAAAAATTGATTGACTTTGTTTACTTTGTCAATATTGAATTAACTGCAAGTGCACGACGTAGTTATAACTAGCACATGCAAGTACGGGTTGATCCTACGAAAATAATTATTTCTAGTAATTATCTCTCTTCTATTATCTAACCTACAAATTGGATTTTGGTTTTAATAAAGAAAATAAATCTTAAATAATTAAAATAATTAGTAAACAATAACAATTGCAGAAGGCAAAGAAAATTGCTTAGAAAATAATCAATATCAAGAATTTGTGTCTAGGTAATGAATCTGCCTAAAAATTATTAAATAGTTAACATTTTATCATGCAATTGTTTTATTGACTATTAAACCATAAAAATTCCTATCTTATGCTAATAACTCTCTCGAGACTACTAAAAACTATTTCATAGGTTTATTAACCGAAATTATTCAAGTTAAAGCATCTAGGATTGCTTTATTGATTTGTGAATTTTGCTATTAGGTTTGACCCTAATCTAGAGGATTTATGTTGACCTACCTCTAGGTTTGCAATCAACTCCTTTCAATTATGGTAGACCTATTCATAAACAAGATTTCTTAACTCTATGTTATGAAATCAGATTATGTACTAATATTTTAGATCTATTACAACATATATAAAACATATAATTGAATTATAATAGATCAATTAAAATAATTGCATTAAAAAAAGAATCAAAACATATTGTAGCACAAACTAAGGTTCATCACACTTAGACACTAAAAAGCTTTTAGTTACATATAATATAAATGAGATCAAAGATAAACTGGAACAAAAACAAATATAAAACAAATAGTTCATAATTCTAAATCTCCTTTTTTTTATCAAATGTTCTTGCAAGTTTTAGGGTTACTGTTGTAATCTACTAGATTTATTGATGATTTCTTTATGTTTTCCACTTCTCCGGATCAATATCATCCCTTTTTAATGTTCTTCAAATCTGGAATCACCTCTAAAAGTCTATTCCTTTTAATCGGCCTCTGCTCATGTCTTTTATAGTAAAATTTACGGTTATAAGAGATACATGGTCTAATACACGAGTGTGTATTAGATCATGTATATACCAAAATCTCCTGAATTTGCGAATTTGCACAGGCTGTAGGTGTACACGAGCTTAGACATGTCTGTGTATCCCTTATGTGCTTCAAATCTTTGTTTTATATCGCGTTTTCATCAAAATTCTTTTCCTTTTGATCCATGAAGGCAATTATAATCTATAAATGCACTTGAAGTGAATTAAGTACTAAATATACAATAAAATTACAAAATATCAAGTAAAATACATCAAATATGGGTGTATACATATAGTCAAATGTGCATCTAATGGCAGAGGTAGCGACAGAGTTTGAAAAGGAAGACACTTTATGAGAAATAAACAGTGGCAAAGTCCTAACTCATTTGGGCAAAATTTATAATGGGCCAAGAACTTTAATGGCCCATAATATTCCTTTAAGCCTATGCAACTTAATGAAGTTCGTCACTAATTTACCTATTAGGCTCCTCAAAATCAAATTCAGGCTTAATATTAGAATCATACCCAAACCGATCATAACCCATCCTTTTCTAAGTCTAGTTACAATATTAAACCACCTACATAATGTCAATTTTGCTAGAAATGGGGACTCATTCTACTCATTGTCACTTTTGGTACTTAAAATCCTAAAATCGACAATATGACTCTTGCTATGTTACCAATAATCTTACTATAACTTTCTCTGCCATGAATATTCAATATGATCATGATCTCACTCCCTTTAATTACTAGAAACTAGCACCATTGCTTACACAACTCCTAATTACCATATCATTGAAATCATATGAAAGACCAATAATCATACATTTCATTCCAATTTTCTTCAGTCACCCGTTCTGGAACATGTCTCCTTGCCTCTTCATCGGAATGGAAAGACTGATAATATTTATGAATTCGATATTGATGATCCTTCACCCTTTGTTTCAACAGTGAACTAACACTGTTTGAAACCTCAGGCGTGTCGATATCAACAATATTGAGCTTCATCTGTGAAAAACACGTATAAGTTAAGTGATTATTTTAATTAAGTAAAATCACAATACATATAATGAAATGAATTGAAATATTATCGAAACTTTGTCCAAAGCATTTTGCAGCAAGTTGTCTTCCTTCAACTGCCTGACATGCTGAAGGCAAGGCAACTCATTCTTCACAACGATGCCCAACTCACTGACCAATTTTGCAGCTTGGATCTTATCCACTGGGCGCCGTTGCATGGGGTTAATCGTCACTGAGAACTTGGTATTCATTGCAACATTCATCCGTTGCAACCCATCTCCTTTTGTCTTACCTCTATTTCATTTTCTGATGCCATTATTGGAGCCTGAAAAAAAACATAATGAGAAAAACACATTAAACATGTAATGAGAGCATAAATGTAAATATGTTTGGTTATTAATAACAGACCTGAAGATCCCTCATGACTACCAGATGATGTTGGTAAAGGTTATTGCTGACTTTCCTCATTCGATGATGCAATTGCTGGAATTTTTGTGGGAGAAACTTTGTCTGCCGTTACCACCGTCTTTCCTTTGTTTCTACCAGGTGCCATTATAATGAACCTGTGTAAAACATCAACAACATAAGGCAATTATCTTCTTACCATTTTAAACAACAAAAACAATTTATTTACAAAAATTGTCATGATTAAGTTTTTGAAAATCAACATCTGCAAAAACATAAGCGAAACATTAAAAATATGCTTATCATCATCATCATCATCATCATCCAGTTCGAAATTATGCAACAAATCGGGGTCTGGAGAGGTCTGATAGTATGCAGCCTTACCCCTACATAGTAGAGAGGTTGTTTCTTGTATACCCACATATGAATGTGATAATAAAAAGAGATGCAGACTATAAAATATATATATATATATTTATTTATTTATACTTAGAAAAGCTGTAAAGTTCTGTTCGTACCTATTATGCTGCAAACATTTGCTTACCATTCCTCGAATTGTGCATGTTAACATCATGTAAGGATCATACTAATCTGCTCTATATCTGTCTAATTTTATCATATGTCCCCAAAGGGATATATGATTAGGCAAATGATGTACTTAAACTTTGCTAATCATAATGTTGGCATGTAATTAGAAGCAACGCAATATTAAATGCTTATGCACAAAATGCAATAGTAAGGAAAATACGAAATAAAATGCACAGTTGCATACAAGTAAAAGCGCAACTACTAACTAACAGAAGAATAAGAAGAACAAGCAAAAATAAAAAGGAAAGAATATATATAGAAAAATCAAAGAAAGGAAGCACCAAGGTGAAGCACATTATTCACATTATTAGTAATTAATCTGATTAAAAATTGATACTTACAACAATATTTTGGTTCTTTATGCGTAAAAAAGCATCCACCCTATTATGGTAATGAAGGCCTTGATTATACCCAAGACAAAAATCACAAACAAGCACTAGAAAACTTTTTGATTAACACAAGTATTATAAACAAGTTTGAAGAGTAAAGAGCCAGAGAAGTTATAGTAGGAAATCAGGTAACTGTACGGCTCAACTATCTCCTTCCCAACCTTAAATGGGCTATAATAAGAAAAATGCACAAGACACGAAAGTTGAAGCTTTTCTTCTCCAAGAGAAATGGGTTTTAGCTTCTGAGCAGGTAAGAACATATGAAAGGTTCCAAGTTAAAAGACAACATTTCGAAAGTTGATTAGAAAAAGACCAAAGCTCAAGGAAAACAAGAAACAGTAAACAAGAGAGACGAAAAAAATTTCAAGGGCACCGACAACTTGGAGCAAGAAAGGAACGAACTTGAATGCAGAGATCGACCAGAAAGCAAAGCATATCGAGAAATACTAACTTGATCCCAAAACGAAGCACTTTGATCCCATAACGAAGCACTTAAAACCACATCTTAATAAGATGGAAACCCAGCCAAAAGAACGCATCAAAAAAATACCGAAAGAAAAAGAAACAATAGTTACAAGGTAAAAAGAAAAACTCACAAATCAAGTAAGAATGCAGTGCAATGAAGGAAAAGGGGTAACGGATTCATGACCTGGTCCAAGTTTGGATCTTTAAGTTGAAACAAGTTCTGATCTGTGCTTCGATGATGCTGAAAGAAGAGAGGGACAAGAAATAGCAAGATAAGGCTATTGTCATGATTATAGTCATCGTAAATTAAAATAACTAAAACATCAACAACATAAGGCAATTATCTTATAAACATTTGAAGCAATACAAACAATAAAACTTACATTAAATCATCATGATCAAGATGAAGAAAATCATCATCATTAATGACATTATCGTTTGATTTTTCATCACTAATATATTCGAGCAAAGTATCGTCATTGTCATTGAAGTCATCCTGAGTATAGTCTTCATCTAAAAAAAAAGATAAGGTTGGACTTCATCTAGTTAAACTACGTTGGGCTTAAAATCTCTCCTATGGAATGATGATATATCTACATCTTCTACTGGAATGCCTTTGTTATTGATCTCCAGTCCAATATCTTGATAGACTTCATCAGCATCCTCATCCAATTCACCAATATCCCTTTCACAAAAATCAAAGACATTCC
>JAOTAY010054538.1:0-19368 GCA_025629805.1 Erythroxylum baracoense | reverse complement strand
CTGAGTAAGGTTGGATGCCGCGGTATGTCCCGCAAACACACGCCGCCGACCTAAGGGCGGGGTGTGGGGTCCAACACTTTTTGTTATATTAGATCATAAAAAGATGGTTATTACTAGTAGTTATAATCCTCATAGGATTAGCAATCGTACTCACTAAGCTATATTATAAGAATGATATATGCAATGATTTTACTTTAGTATTTTTTTATGTTTTGGATATATCATAATCAGTCTCTCTAATGATGTGTTTTTGTTTCTTTATAATTGCCTAACCATATTCTAACCAAAAATTTCTCTTTTATATGAGAAAACACTAAAAAATTATAAATAGAATGACAAATGTATGTTAAATGTGGACCTATCTTAGTCCTATATTCATCCCTTTAACAAAAAATAAATAAAATTAAAAAAAAATACCACTAACACGAGTCCAAATAAAGTCTTATGTTGGTTTTATGTTCTTTAGCCTTAACTATGAATTCAATATAGTGTCTTTTTAGTTCTCCATATTAAACTTGTATTCCTCCAAAATAATGCCAAAACTTCTCCAACTTGCTCAAAATCGTTCCTTCTTTATACTTGCTCGAAATCGTTCCTTCTTCATTAGTGGCTAAAAATAAGGTGTCAAAATAAAATATAAGTTACATTGAATATCAAATCCTATTCAAATCATCCAAACAAAAATAAAATGCTTTCAAAATCATGTTAAAAACATAACTAGTTAGAACTTATCATAGGTTAACAATGGAGCTCAACATCACTTTCAACTTAAAAGCTATCAATTTATAGATAATATTATATATGGTGATACAAAATCATATTGCTTTGAATTCATTCAAGGAAAACAGGTTAGGAATCTTTATATAGGAGCTTTATTTGAATTCAAAGAAGATATTGCCTCGTTAGTATTAGACAATATGAAAGGCTTTATGAGAAACCTAACTTGTCTGTTATAATTGATTAAGCACCGTAAAATTAATACAATGCATGAGATATTAAAAATGTAATTTCTTTATATATTTTAATGATTTAAATAAAAATATTTTAGATTATAATTATGGTATATTTGTTTAGCATGTAATAGTTTGAATAATATGGAATTTACTTATAAAAATTAGTTATTTTATAAGAATTTTAACTAATTATCACTTGATATGATAACTAATACATCAAATTATGAATTATTAAATATTTCCTCATAAAAATAGATAATTATGAAATCCTACCCTTATAACCCGAATCATTAAATGACCAAAAATTTAAAGATATCACTGCTTTGAGGAGATTTTAGCTCTCATTCTAAACCCACAACTCTTTGTCCTAGGTCATTGATCCCATTTGACCTTAGATCTAGATAACTCATCTTTCACCTAAGTTTTTATGATCTTATAAGACAATTAATTATTGTTCCTTATGTAAGAAAGAGCCTGAGTTAATCAACCATCTTTTCTTTCATTGTAACTTCTCTTAATATTTATGAAAAGACATATATAAGCTTCACAATCTCTCTCCTCCACCAAGTGATTAGCCTAGGGTAATTAGTTGTATACATAAAAGATGAAGTATACGAAAATGAAACAACCTTATCTTCAAAGTTTCATTTGGAAATCTTATTAAATGCTATATAGATTAAGAAACCAAATAATTTTCCAAAATAAGGTTTCATAAAAGCGATATATGCTTCTTGAACTAAAGAAATTCATAAGGGAACAACTATTTATGCATAATGTTCAAACTAGTTATAGAATGTCAATAGTTGCTAATTTGGGAATTTATATGCATTGATCAACTAAGGAAAATTAGGCATTGGAAGAACTTCCTCCTGACATAAAAATCCAAATATTATTTTTTCACAGTAAATTATTAATTGTAGATCTTCTCCTCCTTTGTTTGTAAAATGGAATATTCCTCAAATTTCTAGCTTTAATTTTTGTATCTTGTTCTCCCATACTTGGGTTAGCTTTCCATTTTGATTCTAGTTATACCGGTCGCTCGACTTAGAGCCTTTTCTCCTAGTAACTCCATTAGAGATCTTATTTTATGTTTAATTAATTTTATTTTCTCAAAGAAACATTTAAAGAGAGACTTTTGGTAATAGATAATACACAAGAGAGTTTACAAACAAGTACTACAAATGTTTTAGAAAACTATTTGCAAGTTGACCTCATCATCAAAATAGTGACTAGTTCTTAATCTGTTTACTTTTAAAAGGTATTTTACCTATTTTGACAAAAATGATTAATTCAATAAGTAAAGGTTTACTAATTGAAAAAACTTATGAAGGTTTCAGAAATAAGGTACATTATATTTTAAATTTAAAAATTTACTCAATTTTATAATACTAATTAGAATTATAAATTATACAAATCATATGCATAAAATTTTAATTTGCTGTAAATATAGCCTGCTATTTATTTTCTAAATAACGTTGTTGACAAAAAGCACAACATATAAATGACAATAGGTTAAACAAGACTAAGGACCAAGCTCAAAATAAAGTCATAGGCCTAAGCTTGAAATGAAGTCATAGGCTTAATCCAAATTAGGATTTTAAAAGTTATCCTAGGACCTAACCTGATAAGGCTTTAACCTAGGTCAAAAAACCTAAAGCATGATCGAGATTTGAGTTAGTTAAAAATCCCAAAAATCAGGTTTGGGCTTTTTAGCCTAAATACAACACAAAAAAATAATATGGTTCTTATACTTTAGCTTCTGCAAGAAATGCCTTTGTCCATATTACTTCCAACAAATTTATTAATTCCTAAAAAAATTATATTTTCATAAAAAAGTTAAAACAATGTTGGGAAAATAAACCCTAGTTCATTCCTATGTTATGTGAAACCTGAAAAGAAGAAAAGAGTCAACGCACAACTAAACTTTGAGTCATAGAAATGTGGACTAGGAAGAATCTAACATAGAGTTGATTCCACCACTATGACAAGCACCATGCACATGATTGAAATTTAATTTCAAACATGAGATCTAATAACATTATGGTTGTGATGTGATGTGTCCAAAATAAGATAAAACTAAAGTGTACCTATCATTCTTATAATATAGTTTATTAAATAAGAGTGTTGACCCTATAAAGATGTTATGTACTACTACTAACCATTTTTATATTATCTAATCTAACAAGATATGTCATTGAATTTAAATAAAGATTAAAAGCAAAAGTTACTAATATAAGATAACAAACCAAAGTAGTAAACAAGAATGAACCAATTAATTGACAACTAAAATGTAGATGAAGAATCTCTTTAGAAACTTTTTATTCCTGAATTTATTTTGATTTATTGATTAACCTTACTTTGTTGGACCAATAAGAATTGCAAAGTTATAAGTATATTCTTTCTTATGAAATGTAACCCCTAACTTTAAATTGCTTGATTATAATATATTTCTACTCAAAAGCCCTATTAACATATTAACTTGTTCTATGAATTCCTATGATAGATTTGACTATAACCTAAAAGATTTATATGATTTTATCTTTAGGAATCTATGCAACTCTTATTATTAATCCCATGATGTATTCATACATATGATACTTGAATCCCTATAGGTGAAATATGAAATTGAATTAAAATGAAGGATATTTTCATTCAAATATAAGAAGTAATCATAAATAATTCATATGTAAACTTAGGACTTTCATCAAAGTAAAGAATGAACATTAAAAAAATGATTGTTTCATCCCATTTAGAGTTATCCCTATTTGATTCATACTAAGGTTAGGAAATCTAATAACAATCAAGAAAGAAAATAAGATAGAAGAAGCCATTCTTAGGAATTCTTGAATTCTTAAAGTTCTTTAATTTTATCTTTATGAAATCCCCCTCATTATCTCTAAAGTTGCTCATTTCTTATCCCACAATGCTTTAGTTTAACTCCTTATAGTTGCTCCCTCGTCTCTTTCCCCTCTCTATCATCTTCAAAATAAAATGTTAGAAATTTCGTAAAAGTTACCATCAAAATGAGATCAAGACATTTACATTTTGTACTTATGTTAGCCTAGTTACTTGAGAATTAAACCCTAAATCATACATCTAAGATTTTATCTTGAAACAAAAAATATAAAAACATAAAAAGCTTATATTTTTAGGTCATATTTGCTCATATGAAAAATTATTAAAGAAATAGAATGAACTAGTAGTGTAAGGGGTAAAACATGAGTCTATGTTTGACTTGTTTTGTTGAGTCCTTCCTCTAAAATCATGCCAAAATCACTTTAACTTGACTCAAATCTACTTAGATTAATTCCTTATTTATTAAGAGACTAAAACATAACTTGAAAATATAATATAAGCCACATTAATTATCAAATGTCACAAAACTATCAAAGATCAAGCGAAATGATCTCAAAATCATGCTAAAAACATAGTCTAATTAGCACCTATCAATTATTCAAATAGAACCAATTAAGAAAGAATAAAATTGAAAAAGTTGTTAATCTTTTATGGTTAGAAAAAGTAATAGAAAAGGAAAAGTCTAATTAGAAGGATTATTAGAGTAAGAAAAACATAAAAGAAATCATTAAAGGAGCAAATTAACTATGGCTAAACTACAAAGTATATTCAACTCTTCAATATGGATAATAAGCATTATATTCAAATGTCACTTCTTTTGATCTTCTATCTCATATAAAGCTTTAACTAATCCTATTAAAAAATTTAGATATGAAAAAGCTTTTAAGGGATAAATTGATAAAAAGCATTTCCTATATTTATATGCCTAATATGGCACAATAGGCAATAATAAAAATTTAATGAAGTAAATATGAAAGCAATAATTGATTATTTTCATCATTACTTACAATTCCCATTAATCTTCTTTAGTGTTAAAATTGTCAATTTTCTAACACTTTCTCCACATTCAAAAAGAAATAATTACAAGAATCATACATAATTGTGTAACAATTTTATTAAAATGAATACATGATTAGTAATAAATAGATATTCTTTCATTATCGAAAACTTCTTCAAATATTCTTCTGAAAAGATCCATAACTTATTTATACCTATATACTTTATGCCTATCACAATAATAAAGAGAAAATATAAGATTATATGATAGATAATTATTAAAGCTACAAAGTATGGTACTAACATACCATAGAGTATAAATTTTATCTTGAATATTATCATTCCATAACCAGCTTCTGCTATACATTAAGACCTTTAAAACTGTTGACAAAAGCAAATTGTGGTGAGGACTTACTATCTAACTACTAATACTAAAAGCAAGCTTATAAGCAATTATATACATTAGGATAGCTAACAAATTTCGTGTAATTACATTCATAATTAGGTATTGACCTCCATTTAATTTCTACCATAATAATATATCAAAATTCTCATCATTTGTTTGGCAAACATTGACTTCTAAGTAATTATCCAACTATGTTTAATTATATGAAATCCTAGCCCATTTTCCTTTATGAATTCTTTGAAATCAAGATTCAAACTAATAACTTTCTTACTTGATAAAGATGTATCAACAGAAATTAAACATGAAATTTAACTCATATGAATGAGCTCTTTATTTATTCTTAATTGGTAATCAAAAAGCAAATCATACTATATAATTTTTAATGATATGAACTTATGTTGAAACTCGATCAACATATAACTTCCAAAATAGTATTCAACTATAACAAATTTGTACCTTAAATTTTTAACATAAACTATTATAATATTTCCAATCACATTCTAATAACTATAAAAAAAATTTCACCATCCTATTTTTCATTATTAGAATCACCTCATTAAAAGAAATGAAACTCAAATAATGACAATTTGATCTCACATATATTAGAAAAATAAATGTGATGAATTGGATGCTTTTGCCAGAAAAATAACTTAACGACAATGTTAAACATCTTTAATTTCTATCAAATTTCTTTTTCTAGCTCTCATTGCAAATCCATCAACAATACTGGAAATCACATTATATCTATGTGTAAACACATCCATATGCTTAATGACAGCATTAAGGAATTTGAATGTAGGAGTCTACTTTGTTGGAGAATCTAACATAACACCCTAGTGTAAGGCATGTATAATTGTCTTACTATTTTCTTAAATTCCTCAACCTGTTTAAGTGTTGCACTCCAATATACTTTACCATCTTGAATTGCTACTCTTTCTTCTTTGATTATCTCCATCTCATCCTTCACAATTAAATTCATCATATGTGCTTAACAACACATATGGAAGATCCTTCCATCAATTAAAAAGCTCTAAACTTGCAATTAGCATCATTTGTGTTACAATTATCTAAAGTTATTATAGATAAGTTCATATCAATGTTCTAATCCATTAAACAATCAAGCAACACACTCATTAGCCTATCACTTATATGAGGCGTTGGAATATAAATGAAAGTACCATTAAAAGAAAATTAAAAGATCAAATATAAGAAAATGAATATAATAATTTATCAAAATATATTTCTTAAATATTATTAACACATGACAAGATATAATATCTAGTTTTTATTATTGATTATTATTAATATAATATGATATAATAATTTTTTAATTTATAGATGTCTACATATCTAGTTTGATTGCTACTAGCTCATCATTAATCAGCAACATCTTAAATGTTGTACACTTTTATCGTTCATAAATTTTAAAGATATTCTTGTTACTAGTGTTTTAAGCAGAGGTCTTAAAAGTTAGTTAGAGTAATATAACAAATATCTTTGAAATCAGTATGATACATAATTGAATGTGAATATTCATACATACTAATTGCCCTCATAAATAAATGCTTATATTAGGCATCAGAAAAACTTAACCTCTGTATACCATTCTTCTTAAGTTACATGTTTCTACGTGCCTTTTAAAATGTTGGATTCCACCTTTTGAACTTGCAGTAAGCAACTTCTGACAATAATTACATTTTTCCTTAACAATTCCCTCACATTTTTTGTTTTTCTTTGAAAAATGATGTCAAACATCACTTCCCAATTTTGAAGAGCTATCATTTTCTTTAGCCTTATTATTTCTTCACTTATTACAAGATCATCATTTATTTGGGAAAAGTTACCTCCTACATGTAGTTCATTTGAACTTTCCATTGTAATTGATTATGTTAAAGGTCAGTTTCATCTATATAAAATTGCACAACCTATAAAGCACAAGTAAAAAAGCCATATAAGACAGAAGGAAATGAAGCAGTTATATACACATATGTGAATGACAGTTATATGCAAGTTAGTTTGTCTATTGCTTGTTTACTAGGAAGTAAGCTATAGACAGTTCACAGAGACTTCTTCCATATACATGGTGATAAATGTCAAAAGCTTATGATTTATTAATTGTTTTGAAGAAAGCTCCTGTTTGTAATTCGATGAAGGTTGTAAGATATATTAAATGAGAAAGCTCAAAAGAACACACTCTAGGGATCTATTAGTATTAGATGAATAAGAATACAACTCGACCAAACATTTAATTGACCTGAATCGATATATAGAAGTTGTTTAAGACCACTAGAATAGGAGTTCTTAAGACTACAACTCATCCACGAACTTGAATGATCAGCACATAGAGCTTGCTTTGGGACACAAAAATATTAACTCTTCCATGACTAGAATTCTGGAAGACTCGAAGGTCATGTTCGTCCTAAAGGCAAAATAATAAAATTTCACTTTTCCCTATTTCAGCTATCTCTTTTTTGTAGCCCCCTGTTGAAATAGATGGAAAGGTAATGGTGGCTCCAAGTCTTGACATCTTGCAGGAGGGTGCAAAATCTTAGGAAGCTATGATCATAGGTTTCTTCATAGATAAATGCCCAACTTTTCTTGTAATAAAAGCATGGGTTCAAAAAATTGGAAAGGAAGAGGCATTCAAGAGGTAATGTCAACTAAAAATGATAACATTATTATTACATTTAGTGCAAAAGCAGAGGCTCTAAAAGTAATAGAAGAAGGACCATGGCACATTTCACAGCTTTCTTTATTCCTTCAGAACTGACAACCTGGTATGGAATTAGAAAAAATTAGAGTTAAGAACATTGGTGAACATCCACCATATTCCATTGGAATATTGGACCACCAAAGGCCTAAGCTTGTTAGCTAGCTACTTGGGGAAACCTATATGTATAGATGAGAATATATGTAGCACCCCCTTACCGTTGGTGATGGGATGTTACAATATAACATTGAGGAAAAGGGTTGGCTAAGCTAGATTATGTGTGAGTATGGACATTTCGAAGAAGATGAACTATTATATCCCCATTTTAAGGTTGGCTAATGGTAATTCCCTCAAGGACAATAAAGTCATGGTAACCTACTATTAGAAACCTTCCCTACAAATTCAGGGCAAAACATGGAAACCAATAGGGAAAGTTTTTGTTAGGGGAGATTATGGAGAGTTGATAGGGATTGAGGAGAATAAAAATGATGGGAAACCTAATATTGATGGACTTGAGTTGTAGAAAAGAATTCCAAAGGATCAGGGACAGGTTGATCAAGTAGACAGAAATTAGACCTATAAGGCTAAGGGGGATCTAACTGAACACATTGCAATAGATCAACAATTAATACCGAAGGTATCAATGAATAAGCCAGGTCTACATAGTTCAGATGGAATGGAAGAACATGTTATTAGTAGTACAGATAATGGAGAACTACAGAAGGGTTATCCCCTTAGAGTTTAACAATAGGTAGTCACTAATTTTCCATAACAGTTAGAGTCCATGATTCAGGTGGAAAATCAGGGAGGAATATTTAAACAAGTACAAACTAGAAAGAGAATTTAGAGTAATAGGAAAGGCTCAAAAGGTAAAAACTAACATTACATGACCTTTCTAGTATGGAATGTTAGAGGAATAAACAACCTTTCAAAGCTCAATGCCTTGAAGGAGTTTGTCAGAAATGAGAAGCCTAAATTTTTTTGTATTTTAGAAACTAAAATCAAACTCAGAAATTTGAATAAATTAGGTTATTTTGGAAGCCAATGGCAGATAAAGTCTAATCACCGATTCCATGGTTATGGGAGAATCATCCTATTCTATGATGAGGATCTTATATAGGTGGAAGTTTTGGAAGCAAGTGAGCAATTCATGGATACCAAAATGATATTCAAAATTGAGCACATTTTAGTGATGGCTACCTTTGTCTATGGGCATAATACTACATTTCAAAGAAGGGACCTATGGAATGCATTGAGAAGACTAAAGGGAATAGCTAATGGCCCATGGATCATAAGTGGCAATTTCAACTCCACTATTTATCAATCTGAAGCTAAAGGGAATTGTAACCTACTCAACTACAATACAGATTTGCTTGAATGCACAAAAGATGTGGAAATGTCTTATTTAAAATACAAGGGTCACATATTTACTTAGAGCAACAAGCAGAGTTCTAATTGGTTGATCAGAAAGAAGCTGGATAGGGCCTTGGTAAATGTAGAGTGGTTAACAACTTTTCCGAAAAGTAAAGTTGTGTTTTTTGATCTAGGGTTTTCAAGCCACACCTTTATCAACGTGGACAACCTCTGCAAAAAAATATTTTTAAAACACTCTTTTAGGTTTAACAACTTTCTGACCACTGTGGAAGGATTCTATGAAGCTATTATCAAAGTTTTGGAGGTAGAAGTCACGGGTACTAAACAATTTATATGCATGTAAAAAATTAAAGCAATAAAGTAGGAACTGAAGAGATTAAATGGAAGTAAGGGTGGGAGCACAGACCAAGGGATAGAAGTCTCTAGATCTCGACACTCACTCATACAAAAATCACTGGCTGACATCCTCACTGATGAGTTTATTATGAAAGAGGAGAAGGAGTATTTGAAACTCTACTTACAAGCAGTAGACAACCACCACTCATTATTAACACAACGATCTTGAGTCAATTGGATCAAGGATGGAAACAGATGCACAAGATATTTCTTTAATACTATTAAGGCAAGGAGAAATGTTAATAGGATAACTTTGATTAAAATAGAATAAGGGGAGATCTTATATAAGCAAACTGAAGTCGCTCAAGAAGCCTTGTCACATTTCCAAAAGATCCTAGGAACTGAAGGAAATGCTAGCACAATCAGTGTATAACTCAGGATGTTCATTTCAGTAAAAAAATCCTAAAGATCAAGCGAATCTCTTAACCAGATAGGTCACTGATCAAGAGATTGAAGCAGTGGTGTTTAAAATGACAGGTTCAAAAACCCTAGGACCTGATGGCCTAAATGGATTCTTCTATAAAAAAACTTGGAATTTAACAGGGAAGATTATGAAAGAAGTAGTGCACGAATTCTTCAAAAAAATGGAGTACTCCTAAAAGAGATCAACAAGACCTCCTTATGTTTGATTCCTAAAACACATAACTATGCTATATGGAATGATTTCAGGCCTATCTTATGCACTAATTTCTGTTACAAGATTATAGCTAAAATCCTGGAAGATAGATTGAAATCAGTGTTACACTATATCATCAGTGAAAACCGTGGAGCTTTCTTAAGTAAGTAGAATATTAGAGATAATATTCTAATATTGCAGAAACTGCTGAAAGGATATACTAAAATAAAATCCCCTAAGAACTGCATATTAAAAGTGGATCTCCAGAAAGCCTTTGATAGTGTCAGTTGGGCTTTTTTATTGCAGACTATGGGTGTTATGGGATTCCCCCAGACATTCATTCATTGGATTAAAGAATGTATCCCTTCGGTATCTTTTGGGATTATGATCAATGGGTGTCCCACTGGGATTTTTAAACGCAAAAGGGGACTTAGGCAAGGGGATCCTCTTTCCCCCTGCTGATTTCTAATTTACATAGAAGTCTTATACTGAGATACAAGATCTCATCAAATCCAAATTTCAAGTTCTATACCAAATGTAAATTGCTTGCACTAACCAGTTTATGTTTTGCAGATGATCTAATCCTTTTTAGTAAGAATGTTATCCCTTCAATTATAGTTATAATGAATACCTTACAAAGATTCAAGGAGATATTGAGACTAAACATCAATCTTCAAAAAGGTTTTTTTATCTCATCAAAGAACGTGTTGCACATCTTGCTACTGATATTTTTATTGTAACTGGAATGGGTAATCATGATACTTCTATCGCTTATTTAGGCATCCATATCTCCTAGAGACAACTATGATTTAGAGATTGTCTACCCTTTATAAAAAAGATACAAAGGAGGTTAGGTTCATGGAAAAATAAATCGCTATCCTATGGTGGCAAACTTCAGCGACTGAAATCTATTATTATGTCCATGAATACTTATTGGTGTTCTCACATTTTCCTCTCCCAGGGGCTGGTCAAAACAGTGGAAAAAATGATGAAACATTTCCTATAAAGTAAGGGGAAAGAAGAAAGAGGAATTGTTAAAGTCAGTTAGACTCATATATGCCAACCAAAAGTTTCAGGAGGACTGGGTTGGAGTCAATTGGAAGAAGCAATAAGTGCTTATTGCTAAAAAGGTTGTGGAGAATTTTGAATGAAAAGGAATCTTTATTGATTAAATGGGTGCATAGCTATATCTTAAAGGGTGGTAGTCTATGGGCCATTAAACCAAAAGACAGTTTCTCATGGTTCTTTAACCAAATTATTAGATTGGGGGAGGAAGTTCAACACCAGATCACTTGTAGGATAGGGGCAGGGGATTGAATTTCACTATGGTATGACAATTGGATAGGTCAAGGAGCACTAATTCACAATCCGATAGCTAGTGAGATGCTAGATAGATTCTAAAACAAGATAAAATTCAAGAACTAGTTGCAGATGGCAACTGAAACCTTTCCTAAGAGGAGATTAGAACTCTACCGATACCACAGTATAGACTCACTGAAGGAGAGGATACATATCTATAGAAGGGGCTAGCTGTTTCGAACATCATAAATAAATAAGCTAAACAACTGAAGTATGGGACAAACATAACAATTGGTTGGTTTAAGCTAATTTGGAGTAACACTAATAAGCCTAATGCTGGCTTCATCCACAACAGATGAAGGAATCTAAAGGGGAAGTGCTTACCTTACGAGATCTCCCCTCCTTGAGGTCTTAATGCTTATCATCTACATCCTTCTCTGTTCTGAAGTTTAGTATGTGTGATGGAAGATTAGGTAGATCTCAGAATTTGTGGAAAACCCATCGAGTAGCCCTAATCAGAGAAGTTTGATTAAGATCGAATGCAAAGAGAAGAATCAAAGCTCAAGCCAAAAATCACTTATCTCTTTAATCGTCTAAAGAAAGAGTTGATCAAATGGTCAAGCCCTAATTCGAAAATTATTGGGAGCTCTTTAGTGGGGGAAGCTTTAGGGTAATTCTAAGAATGCGTTTTGGGAAATTCTGAAAGGAAATTCCCTTACTGATTGTTTGCTACACGGGGAACATATGCTCCTTGTTAGGATGTCGTTTGGCTTGCTTTTGTTATTCTTATAACAGGATAATGTTGTACTAAATCCTTTTCCTTATTAATTCATTTTAAATTTAAAAAAAAAAGCACTAGTCAACCCCTATAATGAAGTAAGAAAACTCTCTAGTATAAGTTCTAATAGAAAAAATTAGCATTAAACAAATAAAAAAACATTAATGTCATTTGATTGGGTTGTGCCAAAAGTTTGAAGTCGCCAAAGTTCGAAGACACTCGTAACCCCTCGATCTCTGTACAAAACTGGGCATCAATCTCATTACAAATGAGAAATGAGATTTCTACCAAATTTCATGACTTATCTTTCATTTTCTCATACTTCCTCATAAGATTTCTATCACATTTCTATCTTTTCTCGGCATGATGTTAAGTTGAAATTATTATTCAAAATTGATGGATTTGTTTCTTAATTGTTTTTAGTTGATTTTCAACACTTGGGAGATGAAAGTAAATCAAAAACATGTAAGGAAAGTAAAGATAGTCGAAATTCCAGACTGGCAAAAAATTCATTGACTAAGCGTGGGCACGTTAAGGATGGAAACCATCTGCAAAATCTATTTTCAAAATCATATTTGATTCACTTGAGATTTTCATAATCTTGGAAGATCAGACTGCTACCTTACTGATGGGGATTTACAACCTGAATATGTGGGAGGTGTGATCTGCTGAAGATCATGGAAAAAGGAAGAAATCTAAGGAGGTAAAGAGGAAGGGGCGTTACTGTTCATGGAGCTTGGAGAGTTAGAATAGTTTTACAATTTTTGCAGATTTTCCATTAGGGTAGTTTACGTTTCGGTAGTGTTTTTCTAAATATTCTTGGATTCTCTAGAAAAAACCAGGGATGGAGACTTTGTGTTTTGTTATTTCTTTTATTTTCACTTTTGTTATGAGTAGCTAAATCCCTTTTTCTTGGTTGAGGGAAAACCATGTTATCATCTATTATGTGTGAGATGTTCCAATAAAGTTTATTTTGATGAAGAACATTGAGTGTCTTCCAAATTGCTTTTTATAATCGGATTGGTTGATTTCTAGGTGCGCAACTAGGAATTGATTAGTTTAATAGCCAAATTAATAAAATATGACGTTTAGTGTTGTTAATCATAAGTGGCAATTAGGATTACCTCTTCACGTTAGAGTGGGAAATTCTAAGAAGAAACTCATCTTGATTAAATGCATGTCGTACATATGTTGTATTGTTCATTGGTTTCTTAGTTCTTAAAGATATTACTCAATTGAACTTATGATTGTATCTAGGTTGTTGATTGATAAGAATGTTTAGAATACATATTTCTACTCATTTACACTTAAGAGAAACATCACCTAATGAATGTTTATTGATGAACTGAATTTTATATCAAGGATCCATATTAGTGTGATAACATCGATAACCCAAAACTAAGGTTTGTCTAATAAATTTTTAGATCCAATTACTTTAGTTGATTTTCGATTTTGTCATTCTTTTCTAAATTGTGGTGAATTAAAGCCAACCCTTTTTACTTTGTTCTAGTTTTGAACTTGTAAACTCTTTGCTGTTAAAATTCCTCGTGGGAACAATACCCTCTTTGCATTACTACTTTAATTTGTATTGATGGAAGTTGGTTTCTTTTTAAATTTGGTTATAGGTGACAGCAGTACCAAATTTTGGTGCCGTTGTTAGGGAATTTCTCAACAGTATATGTATGTTACATGAGTAGACAAAAGAACCAAACTATTATTTGATTCAGAGATCGAAAAGGCAGCTAAAAGGCTACAGAAATAGACCAAATAGTAACAACAAGTGCAGAAAATGTAGCAGATTTCAGCAAACCAAACCCTTCGCAAGCTAGCCGTGCCCATCGATGCTCAATAGGCCTACAACATTAACTTTCCAAATTTAGGTGATGACAATGCTTTTGAATTAAAATCTAGGTTGATTCATTTATTACCTATTTTCAGGGGTTTACTGAGAGAAGATTTGTAAAAACACTTGAAGGAATTTGACATGGTTTGCTTGGGAATGAAGCCAACGAATGTGACAGAAGAGCAGAATAGGCTAAGAGCCTCCATTTTCTCTCAAGGATGATGCTTAAGATTGGTTGTACTATTCAACCAGAGAAAACGTGCAAACATAGGCTAAAATGAAGAGGCTCTTCTTTAAGAAATATTTTCCAACATCAAGAGCAGTTAATATTCGAAAAGAAATATGTGGAATTCGACAACATACGGGAGAAACACTTTACGAATATTGGGAAAGATTCAAGAAACTTTGCACTAGTTGTCCACACCACCAAATAACCGACCAGCTATTGATTCAATACTTCTACGAAGGTCTTTCGCTCACGGATAGGAGTATGATTGACGCTACAAACAGTGGCGCCTTAGTTGACAAAACACCGATAGCCATAAAGGACTTGATCACAAGCATGGCTTCCAATACCCAACAATTCGGAATACGTACTAGGCATGGAACAAAAACCGTGAATGTGACCATATTGGAGAAAAGATTGGATGACCTTACTTCTTTAGTGCGACAAATTACGGTTACGAAGAAAGAAGAAGCAAAGGTATGTAGAATATGTTCAAATGTTGGGACATTCCACTGATGCATGTCTAATTTTATAGGATGAAAATGCAAAACATATGAATGCCATGGGAGGTTTTGCTGAACTGAATCAAAGGAAATATGAACCATTTTTCAACACCTACAATCTGGGGTGGCGCAAACACCCAAATTTATGTTATGGAAATCCTCAAGGGCAGTAAGCAACCACAAATTTTCAGTAGTATAGACAATCATATATGCCTCAACAACATTAAAATACAACACCCAGTTCCGAAGGTAAGCCCTCTTTGGAAGATATAGTTCAATCTTTGGCCACTAACACTTTGACGTTTCAGCAAAATACTGAAACAAGTATCCGAAATATTGAAAATCAAATGAGTCAAATGACAACTGCCATAGATAGATTGGAAGCATGAATTCTGGAAAATTTTTACACAACCGGAGATCAATCCCAAATGAAGTGTGAAGGCTATTTCATTGTGAAATGGTAAGGAATTGCAGGAACCACTTCCAAAAATTTCCAAAAGAGAGGTAGAAAAAGAAGCATCACAAAAGGCGCCTGCCTAACCAAAAAAACGCAATCAACCATGCAGAATATGTTGGTTTTGCCCCCTTTTCCGAGCCGATTTGCCAAAGCAATGAAAGAAGAGCAAGAGAAGGAAATATGGGAGACTTTCTAAAAAGTTCAGGTAAATATTCCTCTACTTGATGCTATTAAACAAATTCCATAATATGCAAAATTCCTTAAAGAACTTTGCACTTCAAAGAGAAAATTAAAAATTGATGAGAAGGTGCAATTGGGGGAGAATGTTTCAGCTATTTTGCAAAAGAAAAAGCTTCCACCCAAATTTCAAGACCCAGGTATGTTCACTATCCCATGTCAAATTGGTGATTTGCAAATTGAAAAAGCTATATTAGATTTAGGTGCGTTGGTGATTTGCAAATTGAAAAAGCTATGTTAGATTTATGTGCGTCCATAAATGTCATGCCATATGATGTTCATAAATCTTTAAATGTGGAACCTCTGAAAGAAACTAATGTAGTGATTCAATTAGCAGATCGCTCAAATGCTTATCCCAAGGGTGTGTTAGAGGACATTTTGGTTCAAGTAGAGAATATTCTTTTTCCAGCTGATTTCTATTTTTGCAGATGGGGACCGATGATACATCCTCTTTAACGCCGATTTTATTCAGAAGATCATTCTTGAAAACTAGAAGAAAGAAAATTGATGTTCATGATGGATCTTTAACTATGGAATTTGATGGTGAATTAATCAAGTTCAATATATACAATGCTATGAAAATTTCGAATGATGAACAACCTATTGTTTCTGTGGATTTTATTGACACATGGGTGCAAAAAAATATGATTTTGAAGGACAAAGATGTGCTTGAAATAATTTTGGAAGTGGAAAATAAATCACGGTGGAAGGACAGCCAAGAATTGGTTTTTCCCAATGATCAAATGAAGACGCTAATGTGTAAAATGGAGGACACCGAACCATTGCTCAAATAGCTACCATACATGGAGATGTCAAAAAGTAATGATAAGTTGTTGCCACCATTGGTTCAGCCAACATAGTTGGGGTTTAAGAGTTTGCCTAGCCATTTGAAGAACATCTTTTTAGGTGATCAAGACACTTAACCTGTTATAATATCTAATCAACTCACGGTTTTACAGGAAAGCCAGTTGATTCACATGTTAAAGAAGAATAAGGAAGCTTTCGGTTAGACAATGGTTGATTTGAAGGGTATTAGTCCCACTATTTGCATTCACAGAATTTTGATGGAGGATGAAGCAAAGTAGGTGAGGCAACCCCAACGTCGTCTAAATCCACCCATGATGGAAGTGGTGAAGAAAGAAATTTTAAAGCTTCTTGACGCTGGCATTATTTATCTAATTTCGGATAGCAATTGAGTAAGTCCGGTCCATTTAGTTCCAAAGAAACCTGGGGTAACTGTGGTTGAAAATAGTGATGGTGAGTTAATACCAACTCGTGTTCAAAATGGTTGAAGAGTCTGCATAGATTATAGGAAGTTTAATTCGGTTAAAAGAAAAGATCATTTTTCACTTCCATTTATTGATCAAATGCTTGAAATACTTGTAAGTAAATCCCACTATTGTTGTTTAGATGCCTATTCAGGATACCACTAAATTTTGGCAACTCCCAAGGATCAAGAGAAAACAACCTTCACATGTCCATTCGACACCTTTGCTTACCGAAGAATTCCATTTGAATTGTGTAACGCACTCGCGACATTTCAAAGGTGTATGGTAAGTATTTTCTCTAGTCTTGTGAAAAATTGCATGGAAATTTTTCATAATGATTTCACGGTCTATAGAGTGTCATTTGAAATATGCATTGTCAACCTTGAAAAAGTGCTTAAATGTTGCATTGAAACTAAATTGGTTTTAAATTATAAAAAATGTCATTTCATGGTTAATCAAGGCATAATTTTGGGTCATATTGTCTCTTCTAAGGGAATTAAAGTCGATAGGGCTAAGATAGATGTTATTTGATCTTTATCTTACCCCCCGACTGTACGGAAAGTTTGTTCTTTTCTTGGTCACGTAGGATTTTATCGGCAATTTATCAAGGACTTCTCAACCCATGTGTAGATTGTAACATCTCGTTTCCATACAAAGGGTTGAATCATGGAAATTGGTACACGTGAGATCAATCGGAAATTTTGTGTTTGTGTGTGAGGATAAAATATGGAAATTTTGTGTTTGTGTGTGTTTCAGTGTTTCTGCCATAACTTTTTACGTGGTTGAACAATTGAGATTCTTTTTGGCTTATATTAAACTTAAAGAGTTGGGCTACAATTCTTGTGAAGGAAGTGAAGTGTAATTCTGGCCTTAAGGGTTCCAAAGTTGATCATGAATGAGAGTATATGTGTAGGCATGAACACGGTAATTTTAATGACACTAAAGTTGGATTTGTGAGCTGAAACTTTGGAAATTATTCTGGGTTGATTTAGGCAGAATTTGTTAAATTGGTCTTCATGACAGTTATAGATCTTCTTGTTAGCTTTCTATCGCCATAAAGTATGAATTTTTTTAATATAAGGATTGAAAGTTATGAGTTGTTGAATTTCAGATGTATTTTGAAAAATTAGGTGCTTTGTTGTGTGAAATTGCCTATAAGTGTAAGATTTTGTGCATATTGTGTTCTGAGACCAATTCTGGATTGTTATGGTCTGAATTGGAGTAAGTGTCCTAAATGAAAGTTGTAGAGGAATGTTAGAGCTTTTCAATGATATATAATATGCAATTTTTGGATGTAAGAAGTGAGAGATATGAATTTATGAAGTTTGGATATGGTTTAGGTGTTAATGTAACAGGGCAGAAACTTTGATTGCAAATTTGACCTAGTTAGAGGCATAATTTGCTTTTGAGTGCTTCATGAGAAGTGTAGAGCTTGTTCTTCCATTTCTATAAAGCATGGAATTTTTGAGTAATAGAATAGGAAGTTATAATGTCTATAAGTTGTGTTATTGTTTGGAATGGGACTGATAGGACGAACCTCTTTAAAGTGATTTTTGACCCCTATAGAATTGAAAATTGTCTGTGATCCCTTCATGACAATTGTAGTTATTTCTGTCTTCTTTCTATTGATACCAATTTTGTGAATTTTGGAGGTCTGTGTAAAAAGTTATGTGATTTAGAAATATATAGGTTTCGGATGAGGGAAAGAAGTGAAAGAAGAGAGGAGAATCAAGCGACGTGATCGCGCTTGCGACCCCGTCTCGCTACGCCCCCCTCGCGAGTGCGAGGCATGCATCGCGCTCGTCGCGAGCGTGAGCGTGAGCATTCCGTGCGCGCCTCACGACCGCGAGGCTGTCGCGACAGAGATTGATTCAGTGGCAATTTTCTAATTTTTGCTACATCCGAACCCTTTGACATTCAATTGCTTATAACTCTTGCATCTGAGCTCTGATTGACCCCATTTTCTAAGCGATGGACTTATAACACAGTCCTCTACCTCTCCGTATCAAATTGTGATTTTTCTTAGATTTTTAGGAAATATTGTATTAAACCCTAAATGAGTGACCGATTAAAGAAATAATTTCGGATTAAATTTTTGATTGAAATCGGGATTGTCATGAACATGCATCGCACATATTTTGCATAAATAAATGCTTACAATTGTGCAAATTATTAATGTGTGTGCAATGAATTGCACTAAATGATTGTGCAGGGTAGAAGTCCGCAGTCAGGCGGCAGTCAGATGTTCCAAGAAAAAAAAGCTAATCTGGAGCGTACTGTGAGTGGCCTAGATGGTTCATCAATCTTTGTGTTCTTTGTGTTTCTTATTAATTGTGGAGAATAATGGAGGGAATTGCGATTGGTTTTGAATTTCGGACAGAAGGTCCGATGATTGCATATTGGGAGTTTTGACGTAGAAGTGCTATGTGTTTGTGAATTGTGACTTATGT